>CAJNIZ010046537.1:23882-39824 GCA_905231905.1 Symbiodinium pilosum
TTGTACGGGATTTTTCCGGCCCGGCAACTCAATGCTATTGTCACCCCCTTTATTAATGCTATCTCAACATTAATGCCTGAGCCTGATGTGTGTCCCCTGAGCGCTCAACCCTAATCCCTCAGCCCCAATCCCAAATCCCTCGTCCCTAAATCCCTGCTGAAATGTGTGGCATCCTTTTTTGGCTGTAGCGCTGCGGCGGGAAGGTCATTTGAAACTGGATAATCTTTGTCGGCAGCTTGGGGGAGGGTGGAGGTGAAAAACTTATGCGGTTTAGGGTTTTGGGCCATTGAATATTTCTGCACAATGGATCCTCATTTTCAGGATCCGACAACCTCATGCGAGGGTAGGTTGTCCAGTTGTCATCCCTTGCTGGGAGTGCCTAGTGTAACAGATCCCCTAGTATTGAGGGTCCGCGGGATAGACCTTTTTTTGACAACTCCCGACCTGGTAGTTTGCAATTTTTCTGCCATGACATTCCACAGTGTGTACGACAACGCGCAAGCTGATACTCCGAAAAGTCTCACATGTCGGGATTCCCTCTGTTTGACTGCGCATATGACTCTTGGCGGATCTGAACGGTAAAGATGATTAGTACGATTCTTTCGCAGATGTGTGCGTTGGACCAGCATCGTTTTCAAGATTGTGGTTAGCTTCAGCCTGTTGACCCTGAGCCAAGCGTGGCCCCAAGACCCATTGTCAACCCATCTTGCTTCTGCATTGAAAAACATCTGTGGTGCACGTATTACTTCGATGTCGGGGTTTTCCAAATTTGGGGACCTTTTTCAGGGGTCCCAAAGATAGGGATCATTTTTTTTGGGTCTATATTGGGGGTCCCCCTCATCTAGGTAAACTTAAATGTCATGCAGTGCTGAGGTTGGATTTGGGACAACAATCAAATCACAATTGAGGGCAACACATCGTTGGCCTGGCCTGTTTGCACATTGGGATCATCGGGAGAGGGGGCGGCGCGGGTTTCCCAAAATATCGGGTATGTTTGTGGGTGGCAGTACCATGCGGATTATAGTACTTGGGGGTCCATATTGGGTCCTCCCTATTTTGGGAAATTACCAAAGGTTTCAGCATGATGTTGAGATAAATTGTGCCCAGATCCTGTATAGTCCTTGTAGAATATAACCCCAATATACACCCGATTACAGTATAGTAGTTTCCATTGTCCTTTCCGTTATTCCTATATAACCTTAATAACATAGAATGTTGAGAGCAGGTTTTCGCTGGGTTACTTGCAGAGCTACACGATGCTCGTTTCGGAATTGGTGCCTGCGAAGGTTTGCCAGACAAGCAAGGTAAGCTAACCAGGTTCCTCCTGTGACTGTAGCAAGTACATGAGCTGTAATGTTACCATGCCCATAAAGAGTTCTCCCAAAATACTTGTCTTGCATTTTGGGTTTATGGAAGGGGGGTTGCAACAGTAAAACAAGGGGTTGGAGTAGCACCAGGTAGTGCAGCTCGTGCTCGTAGTACTAGTAGTAGGAGGAAGTACGGCTCATTTTTCAAAATCGGGATATTTTCGGGCGGACAATATTAGTATTGCCACCCCCTTGCTATTGCCGATGGACCTTGTTTAGACCTTTTCGGGCTCCGAACTTGTTAGAAAGCAAATGCAGTCCCTTCATTAGCGGGATGGAACATTAGTCTAAACTCCTTAGAGGGGTTATATAGGGGCTTATATAGGAGAGGAATATACGGGTTATGAAGGGGATACTAGGAGTTTAGATCCTAAACCCTAAGCCCTTAACCCTAGACCCTAAACCCTAAGGTGTTATGAAGGGGGGAGTTTAGACTATAGCTTGCATGGAAGGTGGGCCATCTCAGAAGACATCACCACCCGGTTCATAGCCTATGGCTGGAATGTTCTCAGAGTCGGAGACGCCAATGATGTCGAGGTGCCCGGGAATGGTACAGTAAGGTGGATCCGTGATTAATAACCCCCCCTTTCTAAGGACCTTAAGATTGGGATCCCTATTGTACTGGGTTCGGGGTTTAGGGTTTAGGGCCTGGAGCCTTAATATTAGGATCCCTATGATATTCCTTGTTAAGGGGAGGGGGTTTAATAATTACAGGTCTACCTTATGAGGTTGTTCGTGCACGGGCTTGGAATTCAAGGCCCGCGGTTCACTTTCTATGTTCCGGGGTGCGGGGGGTGCCTACAGTTGTTCCGCTGTATTCTCTGTTGATGCTCCATGATGTTTCGGATGAGGTAAGTTTCTTGAGTTCTTGTTTATGTGAAGGGGGCTTCATTTTCTTGAGACTGAGCTCCGCAGCCTGAACCTTAGGACACCAAACTTGGAGTCCTGCACCATAACCACCCCTAGGCAATGCGGACCCTGCCAAAACAAGATGGAAGTCCCCTACTACTAGCATGCCTTTTGTAGGGCCCGTATTGATGGCATTCCGAGTTTGCCCTTTCCCTTCATGCGTGGAAGAAGTTGAAACCTTTCACAAAGACGGCTTGTGCTAAAAGCTTGAAGGTGGGACTTTTCTCATTGTGCAGTCGCTCCTGCCCCAAAGTGAGGAGTGGGAGAGGTGGGAACTTTTGAAGTGGAAGTAGTAATTGGGTATATACTGCCCCCACTCAGTAACAGTTGGATAATACATGTAGTACACTTATTTACGGCCGCCCTTCATCTTCCCCCTCTCATGTAAACTGTTATCGGGCGGGGGCAGCGCCCAAAGTATCCAGGTACATCGCGGTACCAGGCCCAAGCCTGGGGTCGCTTTGAACAGCTCAAAAGCCCCTATAGCCTCCAAAGCCCCCCACACCCCAACCCCGAACACCCAACCCTCAAGGATACTTCCATGACTCAGAACTACCTCCACCAGAAGTTGGGGGGTCCCAAAGCACCTCCAGCTTAATAAGACCGCTTCCGCGCGGCCACGCGCAGAACCGTGGATCCCGTGGATCCCGTGGATCCTGGGAGCTTTGAGAGCCAGAAAGCCATGGCAGATCCGAGTTCCCAGGATGACGAGAGAGTCCTTCGCTGCGCCATTTGTCAAAGGCTGAGGCCTCTGACAGCTTTTCACAAACGCTACCGAAGGGCGACCCTGAAACTCAGCTTAACTTTGCAGCCTTTGAGGGGGGGAATGTGGGGACTGCGGTAGGGTTGTGAAGCACTTCGGCTTTGTCTCTGCAGAAGAAGTCTGCTAAGGGTTTCAGCGCAACGGACTTAAGCAGAGGCTTTTTCTCAGAGGGAGAGAATTCCGGGACCTAGGGACGGTACACTCTGCATCGACTGCGTCGCTGCGAAGCGTGCGGAGGAAAGTTTGATCCTCTGCCGTCTGTGCAACACAAGGACGACAGGATTTTTCAGCCGTCAGCTCATCCCGAGAAGAGATCCCAAGGTTGTAACCCTAATATAACCCCAATATAACCCCAAAATAATTGCAATATAACCCCAAAATACCCCTAATATAACCCAATATAACCCCAATATAACCCCTAATATAACCCAGCATAACCCTAATATAACCCTAATATAACCCAATATAACCCTAATATAACCCAATATAACCCTAATACAACCCTAATATAACCCTAATATAAGCCTCAGAAGAACAGGATGTCTTCTGACAGGGTCCCTAGGTCCTGATGTATAAGCCCACTGCAGGAAAGAGCGTGGCGAGTTTCGCCGCAAGATGAACTGGGAACACCCAGAGTGCGCTGCATGTTTGCAGAAGAAGCAAGACAAGGACCGTAATGTTTCAAGCTGGTGAATCATATGTATACCAGCTGTTGTGAGGCTGACTCATTGGTTGTCATCATTCTGTCACCTCCATACTTGTTGGCACTATCCTCATCATGTTGTGACAGTTGTTGATTGGTGTTGTTGGCATAATCACTACTATAATGGCTACTGTAGAGTTCGTGTTGCTACAGCTAAAGAACTCCACAGCCTGAGCCCAACGCACAAGGACTACAAGGAATTCCTCGCTGACAAGGCTGTTGCTGCGAGGCTGAAACAGCTCGACCTGCAAAATGAGGCGGTCAAGGAGCTGATGGTGAGGTGACTGAGGTTGAAGATGTGCTTCGGGTTCCAGGGGTTTGAATGGTCTAAAAGGTTTTAAAGGGTTTCATAGGCTTCCATAGGTATGTAGTCGTTTGAGAAGTCCGTCTCAGAAGGGTATTTAGTTTGGCCTTTGAGCTTCTCGTGAATGACAGGGGTACTACAAAGCGGCTGAAGGGACACACTGGGACTAATCTGGGGTGAACAGGGAGCCTTGCGCAGGTTCCAAGCCATGCAGACGGAGCTGCAGGGGCATTGTTGAAGTACAAGTTTGCCCAGCACAGTTTTTGAGTCCAAATTGGAAACCCCTGATAATGCACGGAAGACCGAAACAGGAGTGAACCCAGGTTCGAAGGCCTCCAAGACAGGGAAGGACCCTGTATGCTTTACGAGCAGCGCTGTGAGTGGGCCCGGCTCCTGATGCTCAGAGTCAGCCGGATGCAGAACGTTCAGGGTTGTAGGGTAAGTTTAGGGGTTGAGGTTTTAGGGGTTTGGGGTTTAGGATTCGCTCTTATTTGGGATTTATGGGCGCGATTTTGGACAACGGGTTGCTTGGATGCTACGGAGCCCACACTTCACACCTTCACGAGAAAAAGGAACGACTGATCAAGGGTTGGTTCCGCGAGGTCCACTTAAGTTTATGTCTTTTGTTCCTACCAAGGCTTGCGATTCTTTTTACAGAGATCTCCACATTTTTCAGTGTCCAGATTTTTTCACTTTCAATCACGTTCTTTCAGTTAAATGCTCGTGTATCCTTACTGTTGAGGTCCACTGGCTCGAGAGAGACCAAAAGTTGAGCGATCACTGGCGTGGTGAGACGGCTTCGCGCCATCATGCGAGCCAAAAGGGTGCTGCTGAGAAGTTCAAATCCTGGGAGGATCTAGGGGATGCTTGGCAGCCAGTTTCACGGGCCTGCACATCACTTCATGTTCAAAAGAAGACGGACGGACTTCATGTTCCGAACCTTTTTCCTTTCGCTGTTTGCTACCGTGCTGTGGAAGCTACCATCCATTCGACTCCTTCCTTAGCCCGAAGCGTGCTGCACCTTTGACCTGTAACTCAGCACTCTAAGTTGCGAGCGCAGATCCTCAGCCCTTTGGAATTCGCATGCGCGTGGTAGCGGCCTGGTGTGTGTGCATTGTAGGGCTGCCTGACGGTTTTAAAGAATCCAACCCCACTACTCCTGAACATGCAGTAATTTTCAGTAGAAGCCATTTCACATCTTTTGGAGAACAACCCTTGCTCTGAGGACAAGCTTTTCAAGGAATACGCAGGGGAGACATTCAGGCGCTTTGTGGCGGAGGAGACTCTTTCTCGAGGTTTGTAGTTTTCTTGGGTAGCAGACGTATGTAAACTCCTAGTGGCAGGTGTCTTTACAAGCTTGAAGCATACGATATTGACATTTCATGAAGACTTGAAGGATATGCAGGTTAAACATGTTCGGGGCTTATGGTATTTTTTGGACTGTTTTGGGTTTCGGGTTCATGCAACAGGGGTGGCGCTGGGGTGGTAGGCTCTTTCAGTTCTGGCCCCTGTGAATGTTATCAGCTTTCTATGTTGACAACATGCGTTATTCAGATGTGGAAATGTCTATGGTAGGTCGTCAAAATTGTGGTGGCTTGCGGGTACCCTGTGTGTAATATGGGCGGCAGCATTGTGACAACCCCCCCATATGAGCAGTTGATTCCTACCAGCGCACGCGCGGAACCAGGACCTGAAATCTAATGCCATGAAAGCCGAAACCTTGGAGGCTCAACTACCAATGCTATACCAAGAATGTAGAATCAAGTGATCCAGAAAATGGAAAATTGAATGAACACTGGTACTGACCCAAAGACCATTCACATCTGCATAATCTCCACATGCATCCCCGAGCCCTAAACCCTAAACCCCTGCATAGGTTTTAGGCATTTTTAGGCGTGCCCTGCGTAGTCTTCCCAGGAAAAACCTGAGCCAGAACCGGGGCTGTGATTCCTTAAATCCTCAACCAGTAAACCTCGAAAGCCGCCCAAAGGCCGAGAAGTTCAGAAACCCGAAAGGAGGAGATCCAGTTTGTGACGCTGCGCGATTTTCTTCAGGAGACTGAACGCTTCAGCAGCCGGTCGATCCTCTGGCGTCGTACCGGCAAGGTGGTCGGAAGCTTCCAGGTGGGTGGGGGGCTCCAAGGTTGGGTGCTTAGGATTTGTGACAGAGATGTCGGATGAATCAGGGTTAAGAGTTTCAGGGCGTTAGGATAATGACGGGCTGCGTGGGGGAGACCGAGGTGTTGAGAGACACGGAAGAGCAGAAACTGGCTACAAACTGGCTATACTCAGATGCTGGCCAGGATTTACGTAGGGTTTAGGATTTAGGGTATTGTTAAGGAGCTGAACTTAAGCTTGCGTAATGGAGACTCACATAGAAACAACAGTTCAACATGAAACGGAAACTGAGACAAATCCAGAAAGCTAAGGGAACATAGTATTGATATGGTAAACAGATGTATTTATTCTGGTCCCTGATTTGAAATTCCTTTTGAGCCCGCGAAGCAGCCCAGGATGACTTCTACTTCAAGAGGCTGACAGCTGAATCTGGGCGACCGGACGCAAAGGGATGGCGACTGGCACCATCTTTTGCATCCATTTTTGGGTTTCTTTCAAAGTCTCACATGATGAGGGTTCAGAGTTTAGGCTATAGGATTCTAGACTGTCCTGCATGGCTTTGACGTTTTTAAACCCAGGTTTTGGGTTTGGGGAGGTATTAGTTAGGTTGGGCCCCCACCCACTAATAGTGAGCACGGGAGGTAATGGTAACTATCTTAAATTAGGGTCCCTATATACTCCTAGTATGCCACTATTAGTGGGCGGGGGCCCAACCGAGGGTATAATGATCCCCGAATATTGCGAGGGAGCCTTGCCCCGCATGAGGAAACAGCTGGGAGTCAAAGATCTCAGCCTTCTCCTTGGCCACCTCTCGAAATTTGGCTGTGGTGTTGTAAACGTACAGGAGACGACTCACATGGAGGCACGGCTTCCGTAAAACTAACAAGTATACTTCCTAAGCTTCGAATCGGAAGTGAAGAGCGTTGTGAACCTAAGGCAGCTGTGTTCAATTCGGCATTCTATCTTTGGTATGTTTTAAGTTATGAGCCCTCATAATCTCACAGTCCTTTAGCAGCTGTTTTTTCTCACGAGGTTTGCATTTTCCTTCAGATTCGAGGGCACAACGTTCATGTGGTTTCATGTTGCTAAGTATTGACAAGCTGGTCGGAGGGTATCCTACCTTTCGGAAAGTTGCTAAATCCTCAGCCCTGCGCCTCTAAACTAGATCCTAAGCCCTAGACCCTGAATCCTGGCAAGCCTCAACACCAAACGCCAAACCCAAAGTGTCCTGTTGCGACGCCTCCCGTTGGGAAGTTTGCAGGTCAAGTGCTTCCAGACTGCCCTCTGGAGGGAGCTGGAAGCCGAACTCTACCCAGAGGGAAGCTTGGCTCTTGAGCCATGAGGGGGTAGGGGCTTAATAGGATTTGGTGGGTTTTGTGGCATTTTTGAGGTGTTTAAAGGCGTTTTTGGAGGTTCAGGAGTTTAGAGGCTTCAGGCGATTTGGGTTTTTTAGGGGCTTTAAAGGTTTGAGGGGTTTTAGGGTTGAGCATTTAGTTCAGATCCTGGTCCTTTTCGGTGGCTTCTGTGTAATACTCATCTGTGCAGTTTTGCTTTTGGGCGTGTGTTTGGAGAGAACTCGTCGGTTGCTTCCGCGAGGATGGCGTTCACTTCTTCAGATGATCGGGTCATGGCGCTCCTTTTTAGGGTTGGGCTTGCAGCACTATCCCTGCAAACCGCAGCAAACCCCAAGGCCTTCGCTGCCAAGCAGAACTGTTCCTTGATTCTTCCCATCTCCGCTTCCTGTGCTACTGGTAAGGAAAAGCGGATGTGGGATCTCACGACAAAGTTCTTCAGGCAAGGAGGTCTGGGTTGGGGTCGTCCTACTTGAGCGGAAGCTTACTATATGATCATGATATACACCATTGTGGTATGTTGCGGTGGTCTTTGCATTTCTTCTGAGATGCGCGTTATTCTGAAACTGCTTCCGACAGAATCTGAAAACGCCCTTCCAGGCTGCAAGTATGGGAGATTCAGGCAGAGAGTAGGGCGAGAGGGTGTTTGGCAGCTTCTTCCGTGCTTGCGTGCCTAATCGAGTACCTTTTCTCCAGGCTCTCTTCAGTCTGGTGGGAAGTGCCGAGGAGGGTGATGCTTGCCCTGGCTTACTTTTTTTTGGTCTGGGGTGTGGGCTTCAGATTTAGGTTTAGGGCTTAGGGTGGCCGAGGCAGTCTTCATCATTCATATTTCCATCGTTGTTACCCTTTTCGGTGTCATTACTTGTCCGTCTAGTTTTCGTTGGCATCCGCTGTATGTCGTTATGAGTCCTGTTGTGAGTGAGTCACGTTCTTACATTCGTACCATGCTTGTGCAAACCTTGTTTGCTTCCACAAGTCTTGCTATTGTGTTTGCTCTGGGGACCCTCAGCAAGCCAGGCCATCCCCAAGATGTGGTCATTTGGTTTGTTCTTCTGCTGGGAGTACACAAGCAAAGTTGACTTTTGTGCTGCTTGCGCCAAGACCCTAACTGGAATTGTCACCAGCATCAACACCAGCAGCACGACACCGGCATTGCTACCAGCACTGCCAACTGCACGACCACCAGACCAGCGTTCGCAGCGCGACTACCGCCACGCTACCACCGCCACGCTACCACCATGTCAGCCACCGCCACCACTGCTGGCACCGTAGGTGTCAACGTGATGGTCATCAGCATCACCGCCGCTGTAGCAAACGCCACCGCGTTCGCAGCAAGCAACCAGGGAGCGCAGAAACAAAACCAACGACGACAACGACAGCGGCGGTGGCCGTCGCGGCGCCGGCTGCTACCACTTCAGCTCCTGCTGCTGCTCCTGCTCCTGTTGTTGCAGTCGTTGTTGTGATTGCTGTTGCTGTTGCTGTTGCCGTTGTCGTCGCTGTTGTCGTCGTGGTTGTTGTAGTTGTTGCTGCTGCTAATACT
Organism: Symbiodinium pilosum; assembly: GCA_905231905.1. Lineage (NCBI taxonomy): Eukaryota > Dinophyceae > Suessiales > Symbiodiniaceae > Symbiodinium > Symbiodinium pilosum. Next base: position 32,938 of record CAJNIZ010046537.1, read on the forward strand.
GCCGCCGTTGTCGTTGCTCTTGTGGTTGGTGTTGCAGCTGGCGCTGTCGTTGCGGTTGCTCTGGCTGTTGCTGTTGTCGTCACCAATTTGGTTGCCGGCTTTTGGCAGAGTTGGGGGGAGAAACGCCTCGATCCACTCAGGCCAACCGTACAGAGTACATGTGTTCCTGCGCGGATCTGCTTGGTTTCAGACCGAGTACGGAACATGCTACGTGGACCCATTGGAGAAACTCTTTTCTGTTTTTAGAGAGCAGAAGGCCAGTCTGGATATGAGGAGAACATGGGGCTGGGTGAGCATAAATTAACGGCGAAAGGGTCTAGGTTTTGGTTTGAAGATTTCTGAGCTATCGTTCACACCATCCCGCGTTGTTAGAAACTGCCGTATCTGAGGGTTGTTCCAAAGTAGCAGCAAAGAACAGGCCGTTGGGAAAACGTCGGAAAAGTGCTTCAGGTTCGGGTTTAGGCTTGCTTTCATGTGGAGAACCTCCCGGCTAGCGCACATCTAGAACCCATTTTATGTTTGTGATGCCCACAACAAGCTGCCTATGTTTGATTCTGCAGCCTAAATCTGGATCAATGTTAGAGATCCTGCATATTTTTCGGGGCTTGTGATTCCTTGTATTGCTGTAAAAAGTTGTTTGTCTTCCTAAGGTACTGTGGGCCCAGAAACAGCTTAGTATTTTGTCTTGTCTGCAGGTTGAAGTGTTACTCTAAACCCTAAACCCCAAACAACAAAAATCACTAAACTCTAAACCCTAAATCCTAAACAAAAATGCACTACACCCTAAACCCTAAATCCTAAACCCCGTTAACCATAGGAACACTCCAGGCCTCATGGGCACCCTATTTCTTGTGGTCCTGGGACTTCAAGCCGGTGTGGCTCGGTAGCAATTGGAAGTACGTCTGATTTCATTCGGGTTTAGGGGGTTTAGGGTTAGGGTTTAAGGTTTAGGGTTTAGGGTTTAGGGTAGTTCCTAAAATTAGGGTCCCATTCTGGTACCCTCCCAAAAATTCGGTGCTGTAATATAACCTTTAACCAACAGGGGTTATAGTTTTGAGGATAAGCTATGTAGAGCCTGGATACCTACGAATGTCCTGGATTCCTTGTGCAAGTATGGCATAGGGTGACCTGAAATAGACTTCGAAATGATATGCGTAATGATTCGGGGCCCTATGGTAATCTTCTTCAAGGCTTGAATGCAAGGGTACATCAGGCTATGATTGCAGTTATCTCCAGGTGTGATGGCAGCAATAAGGGCTTGTGAGTGACATGCAGCTCCTCATCGTCACAATTCCCTGAGTGAATGCACATGTGGATCACAGGCTTGTCAGCGTAAAAAGGGTCCAGCATATTGAGATTCGGGATTTTGTTTAGCTTTAAAGTTCAAAGCAAAGCGGCCTGGATGTAGAGCTGAAACTTCTGGTTCCGAGCTCTGAACAAAGCAAAACCCCAAGCATCCACCAATAAACCCTGCTTATAGAGGAAGGGTTGGCAAAGCTGCTCAATTGAACTGTTTTCTCTGGGACACCCGAATAGACTCAGTCCGCATGTTCTGTCACATGCATGCACGCACTTCATATAAGCAGGCCAGCTTTGATCAAAAGATCCTGCAAGCATTGAGGTTGGGCGGCGATGCCCTCATCGAGTACGGCTTCGGAAAAGAGTTCAAGGACCGGGTCAAAGCTTGGCAGGGTTTGGGGCTTGAGCTCAAAGGTTAAAGGCCTGGGGACTACGTCACCTGTAGTTTTTGGCAATCGGAGTGTTGTCTTTGGCTCAGTGTGGAAGTGTGTATGTGGCTCAAATAACAGATCGTGGCTCCACATCCGGGTCAACAGCCTCCCAAGAGTGTGCTTGTTCGTCTCCATTATCCCAATGCAAACCCAATATAACCCTACTATACTATAGTAGTCATAGTACTTTCCATTTTCTTTTCCATTATCCCAATACAACCCAATACAAGATTCTTACCATTTGTGGATTCTGATTCTCAAGCATGATCACCTCATACCCGTGTGTCCAGCAGGCCAGGGAGCTTCACCTCTAAGATCCACCGATGCAAAAGGAATCCTCTCACGACTAGTGCCTAGGGCACTTAGAGGCAAAATTTCGAGAATGATCCAGATGAGTTTCCAATATCCTAATATCAACCCATTGTAGCCCTAATATGTTTTAGTAGTTATAGTAGTTTCCATTATCCCAATATAACCCAATATAACAACGTTTTAATAGTGCGTGGGGGAAGGATCCCTGCAGTACCCCTGAACCCTGAACGGGTAATATTGGGATCATGTAGGGTAATGTAGGTTATATAGTGATAATGGAAAAGAAAATGGAAGCGACTACAATGAGTTATCTAGGGGTTGTATATGTGTATAACCCCAGCGCACCTCTAGAAACACCGATATTTATTTCATATTCCATTTGAATTTTCGTTTGATTTTCCCTGATTACATATTCCCGCATACTCCATTTCAGCTTCCATGTAATTTTCCATTTCATTCTGTCCATTTGACCCTCAACCCTCCATCATAACCTGAAACCCTAAATCCTAGACCCTAAACAAGCCCCGAGCCCGAACCCTAAGCCCTGAACCCCAAGCCCTGAACCCCAAGCCCTGAACCCTAAGCCCTGAACCCTAAGCCCTAAACCCTAAACCCTACGGCCTAAGCCCTAAATCTTCAACCCCAAGCCCCAAACCCTAAATCCTAAACCCTAAGCCATAAACACCGAGCCCTAAACCCCAAACCCTCCAAACCCTACAGAAGCATCAAGCAATCCCCCAAAAGGCAGATGGTCGCTGGCTGGCCAAGAAGGAAGCCAATGTTCTCGAAGCCTTGATGGGCTGCTTGCTACTTGGAGACTCCTTCTTTTGAGGGGTTAGTGTGTGTAGTGTTTAGGTTTTAGGTTTCAGTGCTTAAAGTTCAGGTATCACATTTTGATTTCAGGGTTTATGGTTGAGGAAGTGGCGGTTTTGGTGTAGTTCCTGGGCTTTAGTGTTGAGGAATTGGGGTTAATATGTGGGTGTCATGCGGGAACTGTGCCGGCTTTATAGGGGATCATGCAGGCATGGCTTTTTGGATTGTGAAGTAGGGTTGCGGGATCCGAGCTTAGTGCAGAACACTTTGTGCCATAGACTGTAACTCCCAAAGCTACTCTCCCTTTGTTCCTCAGGAGGAAGTTTCATGTCCCATGATATCATATGATATCCATACATATTCGATTGCAACTCTACTCAGAACCCAAACATGGGGATTTCCCAAAATTAGGGGTACCATTTTGGGGGCCCCTTTAATAAGGACTATTTGGAGTTTATCTTGGGTCCCCTTATTTTGGGAAATTACCGCATGTGACCCCCAAGATCAAGGTTCGAAGCCCGACAGAACCTCGGGCTGCTGTTCAGGATTTGTTGTTGGACAGTTATATGGGGGCTATATAGGTGAAGATACTATTTAGGGTATAGGGCTTGAGGGTTCGGGGCTAGGGTTTAGGCTTAGAGTTGAGGTTGTTGCCTCTTCAGGGTCCATGCGAGGACTTTTGACCCGGCCTGCAACTTTCATCCGAGCCATGCTGCAGTCAAACATGAGGGTAAGTCGAAGCGGAGTGTTTTCAAATTCGTGAGATTTTGTATGTGCAAGTCAGAAAAAGGTAGGCCTCTTGAACCGTAGTTGCCTGCATGGTACCGAGATTTAGTGCACAGTGCGCTGCAACCATTCCCTGCAGCCTAGGCCACTATCTTCCAGGCCTTATCCCGGGAGTATGCCGATTGCGCCATCTAATTAGGTCCTCCAGGCTACAAGTACCCTTAAGAAGTGCAGGTGCAGCAATTTGAATGGCAGGCTGTAGTTGGGATACCGTTCGGATTTTAAGATGATGTGGTAGTTGCGCAAAACCCTGGCATGTTTCAGCAGCAAAACATCTGCCTGTCGCTCTGACATTCAGTATTCTCATCATAGGCGCCCTCCAGAAACGGAGCCATCATTTAGAAAGATGGAAGTGTCACCCAAGTAACATTTTTTTACAGGGTCCTTTTATCATCCCGATGTGGTAGTTTCCCAAAATGATGGGACCCCAATATAGACCCCAAAATACTATAATCCTTATTATTAGGACCCCCAAAAAAGGTACCCCTAATTTTGGGAAACCTCCATGTAGCCTGGTCAAGGCACAGACTCTCCCGCATCCTCGGAGCTCTGGCGATGCTCTCCTTTGCATCGCCCTGCGAGGCGCTTCCTAGCAACTGGAGTTGCGCGGAGCCACCCGGCCTCACGGCTTGGGAGGATTTGGGTGGGGCGGAGGAGGGTCTTGGGGGTTTATCCCCAGGCTGTCCCCATTATGCTATCTTTTTAACCTTGGTATAGGTGTTTCTTAGGAGCCCAATCTCCGAAAGTGGTTGGGATCTGGTTTTGGGCGGGTGCTCGGGAGCCTTGTCTTTGGGAACTTCGGGGTCTTGCTTGCAGATTTCAACCTTACGCGCGGGTGCGGCTTAAGGCTTTGTCATTCAGGGTGAATGGATGGTTAAGGTCAAGTTTTGCGCTTCAGGTTTTTCATATGGGTTGTTGTCAAAATTATGGTCCCTTATTGGGTCCCTATTATAACACGGCACTTAATATTTAGGATACCCAAAAAGGGACCATAATTTTGACAACCACCCATATGAGGTGTAGGCCTAGTAGAGGTTGAGGATGTTGCCTCCTGGAGTTTCTGCAGATTTGTTTGCCGCTTGTGGTTGCGGACTTTGGTTTGGGGGCAATACTGGGTTATTCCTGGGATTGATTTTCAAACGTATTATGGACCATTTTCCATGTATACTCGCCATAAAAGCCGTAGGTCTCTAAATATATCCCAGAATAAGTAATGCAGATTCATGAGACCTTTGTGCTTATGAGCTCCATCTCATGATAGATGGCCTTCGGGCTCCACAGGCTTTGAAAGGATTCGCCGAGAGGATTTTCCCTAAATTCATCATCATGGAACAGAAAATGGGGTTATATTGGGATAATGGAAAAGACAATGGAAACTACTATAGTATATTGGGGTTACATAGTTGGGTTGGGGATATTACCCCAATAATGGAGAACCAAATGGAAAAGAACACTGAACATGAAATGGAAGCTAGGGGTACATAGGGATTCTATGGAAAGTTCCCTAGTGCAATATGGGTCCCCGCATGATTGCCCCCATTTTGGCAACAGGTGTTGTGAAAGAGCAGGGGCATATGGGTTGTTTTGTCATGTTTCGGCTTGTTGTTGAAACGGATAGATCTGCATGAAATCAAAGGCTTAAGTAGCGAAACTTGAACCTTCAACCTCAACCTAGAGTCTTGCAGGCGTGTGAGTGGCAGAGGTTCCAATATTTCCCAATCTTGTGGTTTTCTCTTCAAGAATCTCAATATGAATCCAGGAAACCTTCCTGACTTCGGGCAGGGATCTAGCCTGCTTAGCGCAGCTGAGGAAGTGGATCAAGCGGCTTCGTGCCCCTCCCGACTTTTACGTACAGCGCTTGCGTGGTCTGGTGGCGCGGCATCTGCAGCAGGATCGGTTGAATCTGGAAATGGCCGACTACCTGGGGCTGCGTGAGGGTCATAATTTCCCTTCGGCACACAGGATCACATCCTCGAGCTCTCGCGGGTGACTGCGTTTGCGGGCCCGCATTCAAGCCCTTAACCATTTCTCTGCTGCACAAGTCCAGCTTGATACTGTTTCTCTTAGATCCTACGATCTCATCTGCATGCCCTAGGCTGGTCACAGGCAATAAAAGGACTTGGGAGCAATACTGCGTGTGAAGGTTGAAGATTGGTGGAGTGAAAGCAAATTGCAGCATCGCTGTCGGTTTTTCCGAAGTTCCAGCTTGTTGGATGCCTGTCGGCCTAGTGGCGCTTCTCGAGATAGGGCGCTCGACAAGCCACGATGTGGTGGGCGGCACGAACCACTGTGGTCATCGCAGGCCACAAGATAGATGCTTCTGAGAATTTGGGGGTCATTACGGAATGTAGATGTACACAGGGGTTGTAAGGAGACTATGGGGTTCCCTTCTGGGGGTTCGCTTTGAGATATTTCAAGATTCTAGATCATGGCATGCTGACCCATGATGCCCTGTGGACCCCTCCTGTAGTTTCCTAATGACTTTTAGATGATTCCTATTATTCTTGATGTTGGCCTTTGATGACTCATCGTGGTCCCTGAGATCGGGCCACCTGCTGCCCTGGGTTGTCTCTTGGATCTTCATGAACTTACCCTGTTTCATGGAGGGTGCAGGCAGTGGGAAAAAGACGAATCGACAACCCAGTGCCAGGACTGTCTGCCAATGCCTAAAAAAAAGGTTGCGCTGGCTGTGGCAGGTTCTGAAAAAAACTGGAAGATTTTCAAAGCCTCGAGGAGGACACCTAGATTCCTTTGGCAATCTCCACATACCTTCAGGATCTCCTTGGGCGCCTTAGCTTGAGAGGCCCTCCCCGAAATGCCTGGATATTAGACTGCATGGCCGTGTCCATCCTCAAGCCTGGGAACTCTCGTAGTGGTTCGGTTTAGGGTTTGGGGGTTCAAGGGTATAAAGGTTTAGGGTTCAGGGTTTAGGGATCATCAGGAAGAGTGGCAAGTTAGACCCCTGAACAACTCCAGGCCTTAAACCTCTGAACTTAAAAGCCTTCAACCCTTAAACCCTAAATCCTGAACAGCAGTTTTCACTTTCTTTTCCATCATCCCTATATAATTCCTATATACCCCCATATGAGTACTACCCTATAATCCCAGTTTCCATTTCATTTCCCATTTTCTTTTCCATTTGATTCTCCATTACAGGGGGATGATATCTCTAAACCCCAATCCCTGAACCCTCATCCCTAAACCCTAATCCCTAAATCCTACACCCTAAACTCGAGCAAGGCCCTG
>CAJNIZ010046538.1:13377-25886 GCA_905231905.1 Symbiodinium pilosum
CACGAACGGAATTATGCTTTGGGCATGGATGCCACTTGCCCCACTTGCCCCACTTGCCCCACTTGCCCCGCTTGCCCCACTTGCCCCACTTGACCCACTTGACCCACTTGACCCACTTGACCCACTTGCCCCCTTGACCCACTTGCCCCACTTGACCCACTTGCCCCACTTGCTCTGGTCACTGTATGCTCTTGGAACACGAGCGGAATTATGCTTTGGGCATGGATGCTCTGGCCACCATATGCTCTTGGAACACGAACGGAATTATGCTTTGGGCAGGGATGCTCTGGTCACCGTAAGCTCTTGGAACACGAACGGAATTATGCTTTGGGCATGGATGCTCTGGTCACCGTATGCTCTTGAAACACGAACAGAATTATGCTTTGGGCATGGATGCTGTGGTCACCGTATGCTCTTGGAACACGAACGGAATTATGCTTTGGGCATGGATGCTTGAACACGAACGGAAAGCCAACAAATGTAAGCCTGAAAAAACGTGCATTTCGCTTGACGGAAAAGTCACCCGATGGCACGTAAATGTACGCCACTAATCAGATGCTGTAGAAGACGTATTGTTTGTAGCTATCCTATATTTGATACGTGCACAATATGAGAGATTGTGGCATAGCATATTCACTTATGTTATAATATGTGGAACTCACGAGCCCGTTTCGTGGAGGGCGGAGGCACGACTGGGGCCAAACCATTGTGGATTCTTCTTGTATAAGAGATCCTGATTTTGTTGACATGGGCCTCTGAGTAAATCTGGGCCACAAAGGGATGGCGCACGTTTGCATGCGAATTGAGTGGCTTCCAAAATCGGGAATTCGTTTATTTGGGAGCTTTGAACCAGGAATTTGGAGAAAAGATGAGGACTCAGGTTTTTAGCGATGTTTTGGATACATTTTGGGCCTTACCATTTCCAACGTTGCATGTTGTCCTCGGGTTCCCGAGGTGCAGAAAAGAGTTGTGGACACGGGTCACCTTATATCAGTTTCCATTCATGCTTAACTTCAACTTCGCTGGTATGCTCATGATCCCATCTGGCGTTTAGAGCCTAGACTCTGCCACTCGAACCTACAATGTGGCGCGGCAACCTCGGCGACATGAGAGGTGCAAATTGAAATCCCACAATTTTGAAACCAAACCCTAAACCTGTAGTCTCCTCAGGAAATATTTTTCGACTTTTATTATATAGTAGAACCCTCAGGATTTTTTGAAGATAACATGTATATTATCCGTCCAAGGACACTACAGAAACCCTAAACCCAAAAGCCCAAACAACGGTAGCGACAGACCCTGGGATAGGGAAATCATCTATCATCCCCTCATCCTCGCTAAGTAGATAGAATCCTAGGCTTATATTGGGGTTATACTGGGATCATGGAAGAGCAAATCGAAACTACTATTTAGGTTCAGGATTTAGGGTTCCTACATGGAAGGTTGTCCAAAGTATGGTCCCTCTTTGATACCGCAAGTTGTAGGAGCCACATTATAGTGGGAGCCCAAATGGGATCATCATGTTGACTACCCCTTGCATAATCCTTCCCTGAAATCAGGAAATTCCATTTTTGCATGCCTTGAAACCTACACGCTCCGCACTAGATACGACACATCTCCGATCTAATTGCCTTTTTTTCCTCCGGCGATGCTTGAATTGTTGTAGATTACTTGTGGTTAGTAGGGAATATAATCCCTATATAGCATATTCCCTTATTTCCCAGTAATATAGTCCATTTCTTTCTCCCGACCCTGATTGAGATCAGGTTTTCGGACGCCCCCCGGAAGTATGGGCTTCAAGGTCGACGAAGTTCTGGGCCGATGTGCTTTGGAGTTTTAGGTTTTTGGCGTTAGGGTTTAAGGTTTCAGGGTTGAGGGCAATCGTCAGAGACCTGCATGCAAAAAGGGTTGAGGGGTCTAGGGTCTATGGGTTCATGGCTTGTTGGTTTTAGGGCTTTGGGCTTTGGAAAGTCTAGTCACCCCTCCCTATTAGTATTATAGATGTTCTCATATGCAGTGGCGATATCTGCTGGAGGTCTTCCGCCATCCGCTTACTTTCCAGGATCCTATGCCGACAAAGTGCTGTAGCTCAAACGGGCATCACCGCGCACAATGCAAGACAACAATCTTTTTCTAAGGGGCCCTTCTGGGTAATTATTGCAACATATATGGACCAGCTCTTGTCGTGAGGTTAAGATCCAGGCCTCTGCGTTCAGGGCTTTTGGGATGCAGTCCAAGACTTGCGGTCCTGTTCTTAATCCGCAGGGAAGTAGACAAGACCCAACAGCTTTTAGAACCGCCTGTTCAGTGCCCAGAAAGGCCATGTTGCTTGGAAGATTGCTATCGCATGCGTTTGACACGTCGGAAGAAACCATGTGCGGAGCCTGGCAGCCCGCAGAAAACACGGCAAATCCTATAATGCTGTATTATAATACGATATTAGAATACTATATTATAATACGATATTATAATACGATAATAGGTTTCCATATTATAGCATAGTAGTTTCCATTTTCTTTTCCGTTACATGATGAAGCTGTTTTGATGCCCGTGCAGGCGCATCATGATGAGGTCGAGGCAAGCATCCTGCAGCCTTGGGGTTGTATTCCATCAGGGAAGCGGATCACTGCAGGGCGCATGAATGCTCCTGCCTGTGGCAGGTAAGTGGCGTGTTAGGGATTTTGAAGTTGCTGCGGGTCACCCAGGTTCCAGCCCGTATGACGACAAAACTTGGAATAAGGATCATACCCCTGGTGGTCCCTCTGGCAGGGTGCAATTCTTGATACTTCGACGTGTGTTCCAAGTTCCAGTTATCAGAGATGGCGTGGTGGCCGGGGCAATCTCGTTGCAGGAACTTCTCTAGACATGTAAGAGCAAAAGCAAGTTCTGTTGTGATGCACTCCTTAGACCGTAAGGCCTACACCCCAACAAGATTACACATGAAAACCCTAGGTCCTAATCCCTAACCCAAAACCAAGCCAAATCCCTTCCCGACACCTTCATTAGAGCCCCTAAGCCCAGCAATCCCTGCACCCTGATGCCCGCAGGAACAATTTTTGCAGAAAATGCGCCAAGATCTTATTCTAACATCTTAGCTGCTCTATCATTGCCAAGAGGGGGGCGTAGATCCTTATAGCAATCCCAAAATAATTCACCGATGAGAGTCCCTTCAATGGCTTTCACATTCCATACTATGCACCCTAAACCCCTAAACTCGTCCGAACGATGCATGACCCTTGCTCAAGGATGATATGCGCAGCGCCAATCTTTAGAAATCAGCAAATCCCAACCCCTACATCCTAAACCCTGAATCCTGAGCCCTAAACCCCGAACCCTGGTCATCGCAGGTCTTCATGTTGCAGCTAGAGGGCGCCAAGCGCTGGCGCTTGCACCGCTGCCCGAGAGGGCCGTTGCCCAGCGCCTGGGGCTGCAGCATTGAGAGCTAAGGGTCGACGGGGCGAGGATTTGGGCTTTAGACTTCTAGGTTAGGAGGACCCCCACCCTGTAATAGTGGTATAACAGAAATATAAGAGGACCCTAATGTAATCCCTATTGTCTCCTATAGTCACTATTACTGGGTGGGGGGTCCACCTAACTTCTAGGGTGTTAGGTTTGAGCGTTTTAGGCTTTTGGGACTTTAGGGCTGGAGTTGCCAAGAGCCCTGGAAGCGAAAAGGGTCGGAGGGTTTCAGGGCTTTTGGGGTAGCGCTGTTTTTTTTTTTGGATTCTAGGGTTCAGGGTTTGGGGGTGAGGTACGTGCCACCCCATATGTAGCAGAACGCCTTCCTCTGGGGGAGACTGTTGCTACAGTACGTAAAGCGATTTCTTTGAACGAGTTGGGTTCTCCTTGAACCCCCGTCTTTCTGAAGCTGCGGTTTTTCGCTGCGGAGTGGAGAGGCCCCAACCGTTTTCGAGCAGGGACAGGTTTTCTTGTTGGCCCTGCCGCAACCAAAACAGTCACTCCTTAATGATGCAGGCCAGAATTTTTTTCGAAGAGTCCAAGAATCTAGTTAGTACTGGCAAGCTAGTGCTCGGGGATGTCGGTCGTCTCAAGCATCCCTAACCTGAAGCCGCACTTGCTTCTCTGAGTAGGCCGGGCGAAGATGCTGCTTTGGGCAAGGTTGTTAAAATCAATGCAAGGGGTACATGCTGGTGGACAGAAAATGGCAAAATTGACCTACATCGTTTTTTCTAACTCCTGGGGAATCAGGACACCTTGATGTTCGGGATTGCAGGCCTTCGCATGCAACCGCTGAGGAAGCTACTGCTGGGACTACAAAGAGGAGGAGCTAGGCCTGGGGTCAAGCAGGATTGATGATTTTCTTGTCAGTCCGGATCCTGTCATATTAGGAACCCTACAGCGACTGGAATATTTGCTGCCAACAGCGGCTCCCACGGAATGGCTCTTGTGTGCCACTGATGCTACTCCAAACCTACTGTCCATTTTTTCTTCCATTGCGGTTTCTAACGCCAACCAGAGCTTTCCAGCTCGTGCTGACAAGATCTTCATAGGCTTTTTACGATGCGCTTCCTGGTGAGAGTCAGTGCTCCGCTCAGCTGCTCACATGAAGGAATGCTGCTCAAGGAAAGCAACCCCAAGGCATCTCTTTCCGAGTCCGGGCCGGTAATGTCCCCAAAGTTCCCGAAATTAGAGGTACCTTTTCTGGAGTCCCTAGAATGTTTTCTTGTTCATGGGTTGCCGGCAGCTAAGAGTCCACATGCAAAAAATGCCCAATATTGCTTGGGATCTTATCACCCTCGAAGAGCCGTGTCAGGGCCAGGTACATTGGAAGCATGACCAAGATGACACGGTGGCGTTCTATAGATCGCCGTGCCATCCCATCCCTGTGGAAATTGTAGGGTTTAGGGTCATTGCCCTTAATGTCTCACAGTGAACCACTGTGAGGCACAATGATCTACAGTACCCTTACCTCCCATATTTCATCTCAAAGTTGCTTGGAAAGGACTTTACTTTCTATACTAGAGGGTGCCAACCCTCTGAGGACTATGTGAGCTACTGTTGATACTAGCCTTATAAAGGAACACTTAACAGTGGACATAGGGGTCCCTCTTGTAGTTTAGTGAATTCCCTGATTTCGTCCCTAACAAGGTATTCATGTCCACTAAACTTTGTAGGAAATATTGACTGCAGCGCATGTGACTCAGAAATAAGAAGATGGCTGCGGCAGGGCCGCCTCTCATGGAGCTGGTTCTGGAGGCTTTTCCTGACCGGAGAATGCCAACCTTAACTGAGCTATAGTTAAACTCCTTTGAATAGGTTTATTTAGGGGATTATGTAGGGATAATGGACAAGAACATCGAAGCTACTATTTAGGGGTTAGGGTCTTGGGTCCGAACTCCTTAAGATGGGGTTATAAAGGAGATTATGAAGGGGTGTTATAGGGGTTATTAAGGGGGAGGCAGGTCGAACAATGTCTTGCAGTTTCTCAATTTCCTTGGGGCTTGCATTGTTACAGGTTCTCACGGGTAGTGTATGCCATAATTATGTTCTTCTTCTATAGGCTCCCGTTCTATTAAGGAATCCGTCATGGTGCGGCACATCGAAATCCGCCGTAGTTGTTGAGAATTCGTGGTATTCAGGTGGCAGAAGCCTATGGGGGTCATGTGAGAGGCTCAAAGATCCGGGATAAGAGGATTTACAGTTGGGTAGCGGGTTTCCTTCGTTCGGTGGCCCACGCAACCTGTGGATGGGACTTTGCCAAGATGGAAGGGCAGATGTCAAAGTCAGGTTCCTCCTATCGAATGTGGTGCAGATACGATGTCCTACAGCCATTGTCAGTAGCTGGAACAGCAGGCCGGCGACTTGCTGTATCTCCCGCGGGGCACAGTGCACAAGGTGCAGGGCTTAGCAAAGCTCACCCTCCGCCAAAAATGAAACGGCATGTTGACCGTTGTTGTCGGACAGAAGCCTGGCCGATATCCTTTTCAGGCTCCATGTTTGTTTCGGTTCTTCAGCGAGGTACATCTGCGTTGACACTATGGGATAACTCAATGGGCCGTTGCTTTTTGACACCGTCGCGGCCATGCCAAAAAATCAGGGTGTGAAGCGGCAAGTAGGGGATACGAACATGATCAGTCCACAAGTCCACAAGTCCCCACATAATCCCAGCTCAGGGAGTGCACGCTAGATTCTAGAATGCACCCGATCGGATCTTTTGTCAGCCGATACCAATGTGACTCTGCCAAGGGAACCGCTGTTGAAGGGCAACCTTCCCACCACCTGACCATCTCCACGTACCAGAGGCACTCTTGCATTAGGGCGCACTTCACACACATCGGCGTGGGGGTCTAGGGGCTTTAGGATTCAGGGTTTCAGGCTTGAAGGTTTGGGGCCTAGTGTGGCTCAGCTTTTACAATGGCAAGGGACGCATTGGAACACCTTGCCTTACACGGACATGTGCATTCATGGAAATGAATGTGTAGTAGCCTCCAAAGGCAGATTAGGTTCGGGGCGGGCAGTCTTAGAGCGGGTATACGAATTTTTGTGAGAATTGTACGGGGTTTGTAAGCTTTGCGGCTTTAGGCTGGAAATCTGGAGCTGCGGCCTATGGTTATGCTATGTCATGCTTCACAAGAGGAATCTCTGATCCTGATTTAAGGAGAGATCCGCCATATCCGCCTGAAGGCTTAGCGTGTAAGACTGAAGAGCAACTTTCGGTTTTGCGCTTGGAGAAAGGAACGACGTCCTTGATTTTAGGATGATGGGTTGGGTTCCGGCTTTCTTGTTCCCTTTAATGCTACAGCCCTCAACCCTGTCCTCAAAACGTGCCTGGTTGCCTTCAGTTATACGAGTGATGAATGTTGCAGCCCCCAAAGCCTAAATACCTCCGATCCCAAAGCCATGGTGGCAAAAACAACTTCCCCGCAACCCCCCTCCTCCCAGGCACTCGTGGGCAGACTTCCTGGAGAAGGCATTGCCTGCAGCCCTTGAAGCTGCCGCGGCCGCGGAGAACCTCTGCACCTTTTAAAGCTTGAAGGTGAGCATTTCAGGCTGAGGGTGCAAGCTTTAGGGTACAGGCCCATACACCCCCTAGATGGCACATGTTGAAATCGCTGGCAAGCCTGGCGCGACAGCCTTTTTTGCATACAGGTCTTGCAAACACAACAACAGGAACCTCGATAAGAAAGCGAGATGTGACGAAGTCCACCGCACACAACCTATTCGCCCACGGACGGCAACGCTCTCTACATCAGCCTGCCGCAGCAGCCCCCCTACACTTTTCCATGCATGATCCGTATGATCCACATATTCCTCACCTCCAACCCCACAACAGCATATAGGAATTAGGGCTTATATCAGGACGGGTTCTCTAGGGTTATATCGTGTTACATTAGGATTATGAAGGGATTCAACTGACGAGCCTTGAATTATGATCCCTAGAGGTGGGCGTGTTTGTTCTCCCCGAAGGGTTGTATAGGGATATATAGGGGAATGGAAAACAACAATGAAATCATGGCCACCTAAAAAAAGGTCCAGGCCAATGATAGAAGACCCTTTGAACTCAGAGCCCGTTACTGCTAGGCAGCGCGACTGCAACCTGGAAGAGGGTCCCACTTATTAGCTCCCCCCTAAGAAGGACCTTCATGCTGCGAAGCCCGCGTAGCGTCCCAATCACACACTCAACTGCTAGACTTGTCACACGTCAATTCTGATATGATTTGACGCGCTCCGTGCAATCCCCTTTAGTGGACATCCGAAATCCTCAAGCGCATATCGCTTGACGGAGTGCCAAGAGACCCGAAACCCTCAGTTCTGCATCCCAGATCCCCGAAGGTCCCACGTTTTTACGTTATATATGGGTAGCACTAGCTTCTCGAATCTGTTTACCTATAATCTGAAGCTCTAGACCCGAACACTGAAACCCACAAATCTAAACCCAAACCCTACACCCTAAAGCCTGAAGGCCTAAACCCCAACCAAAACCCTCAAGCCTTGACTCAACAGTCCGGCTTTCCAGAAATAGCAGAGCCCAGGCCACGCTACCGACGGGGTCTGCCGATGCGCTGCCTCGGATCCCTCGGAAGCCAGCACCCTGTGGCCGCAAACTGTAGAAGTACAGGTGATTTCAGGGGTTATGGCTGGGGATAATGGCAGCGAAGCTGGAAAGTACTATTTCGGTGTCGCGTTGAGGGTTTAGGCTTGCCAAGAATGAATGGAGAGTCGACTTGATGAGAAAAACAGAGAATAACATTGAAACTGGGATTTTATGGTGGTTTATACGGTGTTAAATGCGGGAGTCTGAATAGCTACCAATATGTCTCCCACAGCGTGCATTTAGACCCTATCTTGGGGAACACCACCTTCTTCAATTACAGCAAGTGTGTCAAGGACCTTGTTCCCAGATCCACTCAACTTTGTTACATGGCTTACTTGCCAGGAGGGTGAGGATTCTGAACACAAGCCTCGCGGGGCTTGTTTACTTCAGATTACGGCTTGGTAGCTGTTCGTATATCCTATGAAGCTTGTCACCCTAAACCACAGCCCCCCCTTCCAAAAAACTCACGGGAACAGTGCTGGCAATTCCTCAGGCTGCTTCAGGCTTCAGTAGCTCCTAAGTAAGTAGTCTGGTATGTGCCTCATATACCGTTATGGTGTGTTGTGTTCTGGAGCTGATATGAAAGCCACCCGCCTGCAACCTACCCACAGTGATGGTCCTGCAGTCCATACGGTGGATGGAGGAAATCTTGCATCACTTAGGATCCCCAAAATGCCGTAATTATTGGGGGATAGGGTATATTTGACTTGGTGCAAGATTTTCGCCATCCACAGTACGAGTGGAAGGCAAGAAGAAAGAAATGCTCGTTGGGTTTTTAGGGAATCGGGATATTGCCCCAGGAGCCGAGAAGCCCATGGAGACTGACATGGAACATCACATGGAAAATGACATGGAAAGTGGGATCATCATAGGGCCATGTTCAAGTCTCTGAGCATTCCATCCAGATGCCCTGCAGTGGAAAACGTCTAACATCTGCCCTAGAACCTTGGTGCTGTGCTTTTAACTCCTCAAACTAAGATGTCGCCTGTTGTGTCATTCTTCGCACAGGTTTTGGGCTTTGGTGCCGTAAGGTTCCTCGAGTCAAACATAGGCATGGGCGAGCACATGTATATATGCATATATGTGTGAAGATAAGAAAATATGAATATACATATATACCATAAACAAACAGCCCAGGTTGCATCCTTGCGCGCTCAAGACCCCAAACTGCAGGTATCGTCCCCAGCATGGTCAGCCTCCTACGCGAGAGCGCCAGGCAGGAAGGGGTTCAACGCGCATTTCGGTAGTCTCCATGAACAGAGGACCCCTCCAAACTCCTCACATAATATAATCCTAATTATGGGGACCCCCAAAAGGGACCCTTAACTTTTCGAACCCCCGCGTTGCGATTAGAAGAATAGTTGGGGGTGTGTCATGCCGTAATCGTACAACAGTGACATTAGGGCCATTACCAGCAAACCATGGCCAAGGCTATGGTGCATGAAATTTCCTTACATCTCCTTCAGGACGTTTACCATTACGCGGTTACGCCTGCTTTTTTGGCTTGTCATGCTGACAACATGTGCTGGCAGCGAAATGGATGCTTTCCCTCCCTCGCGCTGTCGCATGCAAGCCAACGAGGTCTTTGGGAGCTGCTGTTCAGCCTGCGAGCTTGTGGCAGATGAAGAGCCAGTCCAAGAAATTGCTCAGATCCCATCAAGTATGGTTGGCGGTATTGACAGCGACAGTTCTGGCGTTGGGGTAGGCATTCCCAGCCTCTCAAGCTCTTCAGGCCTTGAAGTCACGACAACTATCCTCACGCAAAGGGGGCTCTTGCGGCCTGAGTTAATGAGAGGCGTTTCGCTGCGAAGCACATTGAAGCATTGGGGCTGGCTCTGGCTGTACAGCCCGTTGGCCCTAAGCTTTGAAAAGCGAGAGCAGGTGTTTGCCGCTTCCAAGCCTACAGAACGATTTGACAAGTTTTTGTCGCACACATGGTGTACGCAGGGGAAGTGGAAGATGCTATCTCTACTGATCCATTTTGGTTGGCCAACGATGCTGGTGGCATGGGCAATTGGGATAGTGCTCTCCTTCGTGCTCAGCTTGGGCGGCGTCCTCCCGGCATGCACGAGCTTTGAGGTTCACGCGGTTGACTTTCGTGGTCAAGTTCCTTATGGATGTTGGATCATGCTCACCGGCTTGATTGCCCCCATTGCAGGGCTGATGGCCTTTCCATATCTCCCGTGCTTCCATGGATCCGACACGTGCTTTTTGGACTTCGTGTGCATCAATCAAACAGACAGTGTCCAGATGCAACAGGGGATTCGATGCATCGGACACTTTCTGGCAGCTTCTGCAGAGTTGCGGGTTCTTTGGAGTGCCCCGTACCTTTCGAGGTTGTGACTGGTTCCATTCGAAGCATTGCTTTCCTCTTCGCAGTTGTAGACATCTCAGTGATCATTATATGCTTGTAATTGCGCATGCTCATCCTTCCTTACAATAGGCTCAGGATGTATATAACTTATATGTACTCGCAGGTCCCTTGAAGATCAAAAGTGGGATCCCAATTATAATCTGAATATATCCGCCTTCAATCCCAGAGGCTTGAAAGTTTGAAAAGGTTTTTGGGGCACTGGCAGACCCAGGTGGTGCGTCTTCGAACTTGCAGCTTACCGCAAGATGAACCCATCGGGAAGAATTGTCATCGCACCAATTTCTAACGAGTTGTCAGCATGCAAAAGTTTTTTGTGGGTGCATTTCTTTACTTCCGTGTTTTGGTTCTCCAGGAGGGGTCCTGAAGGTGGCGATGCCGCGCGCATACTGACTGTGTTCTTATGCGTGTTTTCTGTTATGTTCCCATCCCTGGCACACGTAGAGTGGAAGCAGCAGCTGGACCGTGACAAATTGGAATCCGATTTGGCCAACTTTGATGTTATGAATGTGGAATGCAGCAATGATTTTGACAGACAGTGCATACACGATGCCATTATCCAGTGGTACGGCAGTTTGGCCGCTTTTTCTGCACATGTGCAGGGGCCATTTCGGCTGGAGGTGATGGCACTCAGGCGGGCTGGTGGCACCGTGCCATTTGCCTACATCTGGCTGACCCTGAGCCCGATATTCTGCCTGAGTTTGGAGGGCTTCGTAGCCTTGTGGAGAGCCGATGCGCCAATGCAAAGTTTGTTTGGTTTTGCTGTTAGCCATATGTTGGCCCACGACGTGTTGTGGCTTCCTGCCATTGTGATTCTGTACCACTTCACATCCAAGCGTGGCTTGCGCTGTGGGACGTGTGGATGCCAGTGGTTGGCCCTGGAGATCTTTGTCGTAACCATCACTTTTTGTGTCTTGTTCACTGGAGGAAGCATGGTGACAGTCATCGTCGCCTCCAGAAGCATTGGGTGGGTGATTGCATGGTTCGTAACAGCATTGGCAGTCGCCGGTTTTTCCTGGGGTTATTGCTGGCGAATCTAGAGGCCGGCAGACAAGATCCCTACCACGGCTGCCTGAATTCAATTCCGTTCCCGTTTGAAGCATGTTTGCATAGCCCTCGGGGGAAACCCAGGCTCGTTTTACATCCATGCCTTGGGACATGGTAATTGGAGAGGGAACTACGGTTCGCAACTGTTGGAGAACAAGTTCAGTTCAGAGAACCAGTAGCCTTAGTTCAACTTAGTTCCTTTTCGCAGCTCCCAAGATTTTGTTTTGAGTACCTGAAGATCCTGCACTTGGAGCCAACGCATTCAAGTGCACAGCACTTCGCCATCTCTTTGCAGCCTAGGGCAGCTGTAGACTGCCCGTAAGGTTGCTCAAGGACGGCGGAGCTTCAGGAGGGTGACGCAAAAAAGTGCGAGCTCTCATATGAGCTAGAGAATAAAATCCTGAATTTGGTTATGTAGGTGACCCTATAGGGAAGTACTATAGGGTTATTAAGAGTTTAGACTATGGCCCATATAAGCAGTTGTTAACATGATTGGCCCTGTGGGAGTCTGTAGTCCTTACCACCCCTAATAAGGAGCCCCTGGG
Organism: Symbiodinium pilosum; assembly: GCA_905231905.1. Classification (NCBI taxonomy): domain Eukaryota; class Dinophyceae; order Suessiales; family Symbiodiniaceae; genus Symbiodinium; species Symbiodinium pilosum. The sequence continues at coordinate 25,397 of CAJNIZ010046538.1, forward strand.
GCCTGGAGTCTGCCACTATCTTGAGAAATCTACAGAGCAAATTTCGAGTTCTAGTCCCCCCTTGAGTAGATCGAATATGGCAGTGGGAACTACTGCATTTTAATAGTGTAGATAGTGGGGTTATAGTCCCCCTTAAGTAGATAGAATATGGAACTTCCGAAAACCATAAGATCCGCGTATACCCCATATTCTACCTACACAAGGGGGGCTATACCCTAAACCCTACACCCGCAACCCTAAACCCCTTAAACCCTAAACCCCTTAAACCCTAAACCCCTTAATCCCTAAACCCTAAACCCCCTAAACCCTAAACCCTAAACCCCTAAACCTATAGCTAGATGGGTCCAAAGGCTTGGCTTGGTCATGCTTGGTCTTCGAGCAGAGCACCTGGGATTTTCCTAAACTTATGGCCACCTTACAGTCCCCACAGGAGCCATAGTCTAAACTCCTGAAAGGGGGTTATATGGGGGATTATATAGGGGATATATTG
>CAJNIZ010046538.1:30826-42636 GCA_905231905.1 Symbiodinium pilosum
GGTGGGGGGTCCTCCTAAGATAGAGCAATTGAGAAATGACATTGTTTTGGGTGGGCAAGTGTAGGGTGTCTCAGAGTTAACGTATCCTATTGCGGAGATATCTGCTTGGGCACCAGTTCATGGATTATCGTAATTCTGCGATGTTGTTTAGGCCAGATCATGCGGATGTAAGAACTGCTGGAATCCTGCTTACGTCACGCTGCTTCTGCCAAAAGAAGAATGCAAGTGGGAGCAGGTTAGGCTTCCTGGGGAGTGCGGAAAGTGGAGGGCTGGTAGGTTTGTGAGGAAGCATGAGCCCCCAAGGCTACGTGCTGTACACCCTCACCCAACATTAGCATGGGGCTCTGTCGCTGAAATGCTTGTGCCTATTTCAGTGGCATTCTTCCAGGATGTTCACCCTTCTGAAAGAGTCATAATAAGTCATGAGGCTGCATCAAATCCGCGCCGTCGGCTTACATAATACCGACGACCGGCTAGTTGAATAACATTCATATAAAGCGCCCTAAGCCCTACACTCCAACTTATAACTGATTGGTAGGTTATAGGGACCATTACAGAGGATTACATGGGAGTACTCATGGGATCCATTCCATCATTACCCGCTAACCAGCTGCAAGGTAACCGCTTGTTATGATCCATACTCAGTACTGTGGATGAATGAAATCTTGCACCAACTTGTTGTACCCAGATTTTGGGAATTTGGGTGTCATTGGGCCTATTATTGGGGTCCTGTCTAGGTGGTGCAAGATTAGCTCCATCTGCCACAGGATACCGCTGTTTCGAGAAACTCCTAAACCCTAGGCAAACTGGTAGTTCCCATGTTTCTTCCATTATTCTTTGATACCCCAAAACGCTCATTTCCAGTATGCCGAACCCCAAACCCTACGTGCTCCTTACACAAACCCTTAACACTCCCTAGACCCAAGTTGTTTTTCCATTATTTTTTTGTCCATTCCCACCTAGGTTCCCCATAATCCACCAAGGATTAAGTCCCTAAACCCTGCAGCCATATTCTTTGGGGTTTAGGGTTTGGGGCTGGGGGTTTAGCCCTAAACCCTAAACCCTAAACCCTAAACCGCGTGAAGGCCCTGAACTCGGCGCCCCGCGGCGAATGGGTCCCTGGTTCAGCGTTGGACCAGGAGCTTCTGCAAGGACGCCCCGGGGAAGAATCAACAGTGATTGTTTCGGGTTTAGGGTTAAGGGTTTAGGACTGTTGGGAGGTCCGTATTGTTGGATTCGGTTTTGCCTTGGCGTCCGCTTGAATGTGTTCTGGGGCTTGCTAATGGGATCAGGGGTAATGATGTGAGGACCGCTTTGATAATGTGTTCTGATTATGGGGCCCTGAGAATACAAGAAAAAGTCATAACTTTCCCTTTTACAATAATCCACAGGGATCTCAGAACCGTTCGAGGGCTGATGATTGGAAGCCCCGGATGCCAGTTTTCAAGAATTCATGGAGGGAATTCTTGCAACAACGTGTTGCATCTGGGGTAATATCCAAGCATCAAGTACGATGCCTTAGGTGGACCCCCCACCCAGTAATAGTGATTATAAGGGATAATAGGGATTATATTAGGGTCCTCTTATATCCTACTATACCACTATTACAGGGTGGGGGGGTCCTCCTAACCCATGTCCCTCAACTTTGCCTAGTCCTTGATGCGCAGTTGAAGGGTTCCTAGCTGCCCCCAGGACCTACTCTCACTCTGATTCCCTGATAAGACCAGCATTGTTTCTTTTTCAAAATTGGTAGCGTTTTTTTAATATAGTTTTGTTGGTGCATTAATGCACAATAAAACCCAATGAGCATTGCCACAATGACTGTTACCTTATTACAGGTCCGATAAATCCCCTTCCAGCATTGAATCATCCCTTAACATGGCGTGCGCAAGTCGCAGCTAACCTTTGCATCGACTTAAAACACGTTCTGATGATGTAGGCCTTGGATTCTTTTCAAGAGGACTTTGGGAGCATGGGCTCCTTGAGACACGCTTTGGCGAAGAGAAGCCCGTGCCGCGGAAGCGGCAGGTGCGGAAAGGGGATGCTTATACAAAGACTTATGACCCTCAAGATCCAACCCCGATCCCAGATTGGTGTCATGACAGCTAAATCCAAGATCCTGCACGGCAGTCGCGCATTGGAAAACGCGATGTGCACTTTCAGAGCCTTAGTCACTGCTTTGCATACTTGTCTTGGACTTAAAAGTCCTCTACAAAGCTGCCGAATCTAGCTAAGACCCTCCCACATTCACAGCATTCGCAGAGGCTGGAACCATCGTCGGCCGGTCAGGGCATCGCCGCCTGATTAAAACTTTCACTAAGGCATGGAGGTTCATGGCTAGCTGAAGTATGGTTGCTTGTCAAGGGCCTAAATAGGGCTGTTGTCAGGGTAGCCGCGTTTGGACTTGCTTCTTCGTGGCCATGGGCAAGGCAGCATGAAGAAGTATTTGTGGGAGGTGAATGGAAGTCTGTTTGTTTACCCTCCACCACCTGCAATATGGTAGTTTCCCACAATAGGGGGGACCCCAATATAGACCCCAACATAGTATAGTCCTTATTATAGGGACCCCAAAAAGGGTACCCCTGATTTTGGGAAACCCCGCATATCCACGTTCTCCTGCCTATCCGTTTGCAGAACCTACTGGGACTGACACACATTAGTAGAATTCGAGTCCTGGAGACCTCCTTTCATATAATCCGTCTGCAAAGTCCAGTGTCTATTTTGAGGGGTCAACTTCTTCGTTGCATAGGGACATTGGCAGGTTCAGGATGCCATATCTTTGGCTTAGTCTTTGAAGGTTTGCACCATAGAACCAGCGGATAGTTTGCAGTCAGTGCTCCCTCGAGACCGGAGAGCAGAGATACTCGTCTACGCACATAATCCTTGGCCCTGTCAGAGCAACATGCCCTCAGTACTCACAGAGTTTCAAACGTGGACCACTTAGCTACATTGATAGGTCTCTCACTAGATTCTCGTGCGCATTTCAAGGTTGAAGCTTCAGAAAAGCTTTTGGTGGCTACTACAGTAGTGCGCTCCTCCACCAGCAGCGGCAGCACCACCGCCCTCGCCGCCGCCGCTGCCGTTGCCGCTGCTAATGTGACCACCAATGCCACCACTACCAAGGCTACTGCTACTGCTTCCGTCGTTGCTTCAATGATTGTTGGTTTGATGGCATTTCAGATCCAAGGCCTTTTTCTCCTGCGACGGCCGAAGCGTGCCAAGAAGAGCGGCATCCACTGCGATGCGGGGCTCGCATGTTTTGGATTCTTCAGCGTAGTAGTCTTGCGTAAGGTTTTAGGTGTCCATGAGACGTTCATGTTGAACGTATCATATGGCTTCCCCGCCACATAGCCAAGTCGGAGAACGGCTTCAGCATTAATTAAGTAGGCCCAGCACACAGTTGATAGGATGTCCAGGTTCAGGGTTGTTTGCGAGGTTGCGGGTCCACACGCTGGGCTCACCAGGAGGCCTATGTGCAGCCCATGTTTAGAGGGTGATAAGGAGTTTGGTAGTTCCTCCTCGAGAACCATCCGTCAGGACTTGTTGTGGTTAGTTTTGTCGGTGGTGTACTTTTTGGCGAGCTCGTAAACCTTTTCGATCCCTACGTAATTTCTACCTGTTAGTTACATCATAACTCCAAACACAACATCAGAGTCCAAAGTGAAAACAGCCCTTCACATTTGTCCTGAACTCTCCTCCAAACTTGCAAAATCACGCGGAAAACTCTCCAACCCGAGAATGTCACTCAGACAGGGCCTGGATGCACCCACACTGCGCGAGGCGGAGGCAACTGGGTTCAAATCGGAATTCCTGAAGGTAATCGGTTTTGGGCCCACTTGTCTTGTAATCCTGAGAGTGATGGCTCCTACCATTGCTTTTGCTCTGTTTACTGTCATGGCAACTCTGCTGCTTAAGGTTGCGATCGTTATTCTTGGTAGTATGAGCGGGTTCATAAACAGAAACATGTTCTTGTGGGGGCATTTGCTGCGGTGAGCTTGACCACGAGCACGCCCAAATGACCGCTGGGTGGGTAAGTACGGCAACTCTGAGATCAGGTTAAACGGCATCCTCACCCTAACCCCTCCTGTGGACTTCTATGGACCATCTGTGGAAGAGCCTTAGTTGTGGATGTGACGTTTGCTCCGCATCCCTGCTCCTCGGTCCCTGGTGATCCCTACGCCACACGCCAAAGGCCCGAAGACCTACAGGACCTAAACCTAAAGCAGTCTGCTGACTCCAAACCTGTAGCCTGAGAGCTTCCAGCCTCAACAACCTCCAGCCGCATACCCTCATCACCCTAAACTTTGTGGACTAATCCTCCCTCCAAGATAGGGAGGCCGTTCATCATAATGCATGAAGAAAGAGAGATGCTATGGTAAACCTAGACGTCAAAACTCAACAGCCGCGACAAAGCTGAAACCGTTTTAGGCTCCGACTTGGAAGCCCTGAACCTCGGACAGAACAGACCTGGAGACGCCTGAAATCCTGAACTCTTGAGAGGCTAAAGCCCGAACCTTTGAAAGGCCAAATTACTTTAGCCTCAGCAGTACCCCCGTGGACCTTTGTAATCATCTCCAAAATCATCCTTATCTTTACTTCCCCAGGGCCCCTTAGGCAACAAATCCCTACAGAAGAGTCCCTTACAACAACAGTTCTTATCTTCAATTCCCCATGCCCCTTACTTACTGGTGGTGAGTAGGGACTAAGGGAACAGTATGTAATCCCTATATATGGTGTTCCTTTATTCCCTGCTGACCCCCCCATAAGTGAAAGCAGCAGTAAGCAAGACCCAGACCTTCTGAGCGACCCCAAACATAAAACCTCCTTATAATCCCCTGGCCTTCCCGTTGTAGTACTGAGCCCCAAGCCCTAAACCCCAAACCCTAAACCCCTTTAGGGGGGTCTGGGGAGGCGTTCCTGTTGAACTACAAGTTGGCTTCTACCTGGCTTCGGAGAGATCCTAGGCTTCAGCATGCTTTGGGGAACTTTAAGTAGGGTTTGGGGTTTAGGGTTGGTTTATGGGGTTTTGGGTAGCGTTTAGGGGTCTAGGGTTTTTTAGAGGCTTTGGGGGTGAAGGGTTTAGGGCAAAGTTTCGGGCTGAAACTCAAGCCAAAAAATTGGATCTGATCCTGCCCAGTAGCCAATTATGGTTGCAGTCGTGGGCGGAAACAGTGTCTAGGGACTTTAGGAGGGACCCCTAATAGGGACCCTTAATCCCATTACCAGATATAACTATAACCCTTATATAGTCATTATATAGCCCCAAAAGTCCTTAGTATCCTGATATAATCCCTATGTGACCCCTATATATTCCCTATATGATTCCTATATAATCCCTACATAACCCCTATATCTATATCCCTCCTAAAGTCCTTAGACAGTGCTTTGGAAGCTATTCCTACCGCTTCTTAGGACCCTTCCGTGCATCTTCAGGGTGCGCAAGTTTTTGCAAGGATGATGCGGAGTTGCATGGTCTCCAGTCTTGAAACTGCAAAGGCTGGTTGAGATTGTGTGGGGGAGGCTCTGAGAAAGTCAGATAGATAGCAGGCTCTCGGCGTCATAAGAGCTTAACTGGGTGCATTTTAGATGGAAGCCCATCCAGCTTTGTGCAACATGAAGGTTGGAAAAGTGGCTCTAATGAGTATGTTTGGGGGTGCATGCTTCTTTTTCCCTCTCAAGCACTGTGGGTACAGAGACGGTCCACGCGAGGTCGACCTCAAATCGCAACTCCTGGAAGGCTCCTTGGCGGCCAAGATGCGGTGCACAATGATGACAGCCTAGTTGCAGTGCGGCCGATATAGAGCCGCGATAGGATAACAGCCTTACTGTATAAACTCCAGATCCTTTGATTCTGTTGGTCCCATGATTTAGGAGGTCTGAAATTCGCTATCGGAGTGGCATTTAATTTAGAAAACAAGACCAAACCTTCTAAGCTCACTGGTTCCCGCACGCCCCCTTTTGTTCGGCCAACGGGGGGTAGTAAATGGACCGGGTGGTAAGGGAACCCAAAACCCCTGAGCCGTACTCCCTAAACCGCATTCAAGTCCAGAACGGCTGAGTTGCTCCGCGCGCATTGCGCAAACGCAAGAGAACCCCCAGGTTTCCAGGTCAGGTTAAAGGGTTTCCTGTACGCTCTGGTGAAACCGTGTCGGGCCCTTCGAGCCCTAGAGGCCGAGTCGTGCGAATACGGAATGTGCTGCCGGACAGTGTTGCGCGGTTGGCCCTGAAAACGTTGCAGGACTTGGATATGTCGTAACTCAAATGGACATGGGTTCATGGGTTCACAAGGTTTAGCACGTTTTGTGAGCTTCGGGTGTTTAACTGGATGCCGATTTCCGTGGCAGGGTCCCTCTCACAATGCCTTTCCCTCGTTTCTGGGCAGTCTTTAGGACTTGGATGTGGGGGTGGAGGTATAAGAGCCCAAAGGAATGGGGTGTAGTATTGGTTTTGGAGCTAGGAGGCACAGCTAAAGAGCATCTTGCTTGAATGGCAAGTATGCGCAGTTTCCATTCCAGAAAGCCACTAGTAGCCATTGCTACTGGAGATTGGATGTCATGTCTGCTGGTCTGCCGAGATTGTCCTTGATGGCAGTCCATGCAATTGTGGCAAGCTTGGACATCAGCTTTCATGCTGGCATGGGGTGTCCAGATTGATGACGTCAGTGTAGTCTGGCCATTCGTGATGGTTCTACTTGCTTCCAAGCTTGTATCAAGAGAGCGTATGAAAGGTCAGGATTCTTGTGGCTACTCTACCCGTCTGCTCCCATGCAGCCTAGACATCCCCTTTTGGTCCCATGGAAAGAGTACTCTACCTCAAACCGTTCCCCATCAGGCATACCTTTTGATGCCTAATCCCCAGAATTCAAAACCCTAAGCCCCTGAACCCTTAACATCTTGAAGCTTACAGCCCAAAACCTTACGAAGCTCTGAGATCCTAAGCCTTAAGCCATCTGAGCCAGAGTCTCAGCTCCTTAAAGGGGGGGGGGTTGTATGGGTGATATATAGGGGAGCATGATAGGGTTAATGAGGAGGATACTCGGAGCTTACACGATAATAGCTCACATGAATTCCCAAAATAGAGACCCCCAATACAGATTGCAACATACTATGATCCTTATAATAGGTACCCCCAAAGAGGTATCCCTAATTTTGGGAAACCCTAAACCCCAATAGTAGTTTCCATTTTCTTTCCCATCATCCCTAGATAACCCCTATATAACCCTAAACCCTAAACCCCCAAACCCCTAAACCTTAAACCCTAAACTCCAAACCCCCAAACCCCTAAACCTTAAACCCTAAACCCTAAACCCCCAAGCCCCTAAACCTTAAACCCTAAACCCAAAACCCCCAAACCCCTAAACTTGAAACCCTAAACCCCCAAACCCCTAAACCCCTAAACCCCTATATATCCCTATCATCTTGGGAGCACCAGGAGCTGCCAAACGATTCCTGGAACCTGGTACACGCCAGCCGCGATGCCGCCAGGCCGGCACTCTTCCAGCGGATGGGTGGACGAAAACGTGGGGTGTATCCTACAAATATTATATATATATGTACTCATGTATGTATTTATCTATATATATATATATACAGATACATACACATACATATATTACATTCATTTATGTGTATACATAAAGTTTGGTTTTCTTCCTTTTTTTCTCTCGGGGGTGGGGTAGGGTATATACGGATATGTAGAGATCTCTGGGGTTATACAGCTTGATATACTTATTTTGGGATTCAGGGTATTACCCCAATAACAAAGAGTTAATCGGAGAAGAACTTAGACAATGACTGGGACTATTTCATTTGGATGATTCGGCAAATATACTTAAAATTTCCAGAAGCCATGTAACTTGGGCACTGCCCCCACCCAGTCACAGCTGAAGAATCATTACAACATGAATATATAGAGTCCTCAAAGGTACGCTTGCTGTAGACGGTTACTGGGTGGGGGCCAGTACCCACCATGAAATAAGTCAGTTCTCCAGCTATCCCCATTTCTATTGTTAACACTTGGCCTCATCTGTGTCAACGCTGAAAAGAACCTCTAAATTTAATTCTACTGAAGCCCCTAAACCCTAACCCTAAACCCTCAACCCTAGACCTTAACTAGGGTTCTTTCAAGGTCTGGCCCATTGGGGTCCCTGAGAGGCTACCTGGAGGGTCAGGGGGTAGTTTATTTACTTACGACTCTGCGCAAACCTCAAAATCACCCTCTGCTTCCATTTCATTCTTCGGTAAGTTTAAGTAACAGACAGGCCACCACATTGCTGACACCCCTCAGCGCCCTAAACCCTAAAGAAAATAAACCCAATATGTATTCCCTTTTCACCCAAACTCAACCCTCAAGAAGGTGCAATTTGATTCTAAACCCTAAAGCCTACACCCTAAAACCTTAAACCCTAAACCCTAAAACACCCTAAAACCTTAAACCCTAAAACCTTAAACCCTAAACCCTTAAACCCTAAAACATCCTAAAACCTTAGACCTCAAACCCTAAAACCCTAAGCCCTTAACCAGGAATAACGTGGCTCACCGCTTCTCCTCCCGCCGGTTCGGCTCGGAGTTCCTGGCTTCAAAGGTTATGGGGGGTCTAAACCCTAAACCCTAAACCCTAAAACCCTAAACCCTAAAACCCTACACCCTAAACCCTAAACCCTAAACCCTAAACCCTATTCTTTAAAGTAAACAGCCCCAAGCCCTACAATTTTCCATGACATCCTTTAGAGGAACCTTAAAACGACTATATCCCCTCTTTCAAGGCAGGAACCCCAGAGCCTACAATTCGCCATGACATCCTTAAAGGTGTATATATATATATACACATATCTATATATACATGTGCACATATGTCCATTTGTCGCGAAACCTGCTCTTCCGTCCAAATGCAACGGCAAAATCCCTAAACTAACTAAACCCTACTTTCTTAGATTCCCTTGAGCCTGAGGACGCTGGACCGTCTTTTCCGTGTGCTGGGAGAGCTCCTGCCAGGCGATCGCGGGGCTCTTCCAGTTTTTCTGTGGCCATACTTACGCCTTACGCCTGACATGATGGCTTCTGGCGGATTAATTTGTCCGTTCAGAACCCTTGAATTGCTGAGAATGATTTCACTTGGTTTCGGGAGCAGATGGCAAGTTACGGCTAAGTAGATAGAATATGGCTTTGGGTTTATTATACTAAGATCCCCATATACTCCAGATGTTATCTACCAAGGGGGACTGTAAATCCATACGCTTCAGCATTGCTTGTCCTCAAAGGCCGGGTTGTACTACAAGGGCCCAAATCGTTGCCAACAGTCGGTCCCAGGTTCCTTGCATGATTATAATATCAGATACCTCAAATAGACCTCACAGTGTTTAGACAACTGGAAATGGTTGGTGGTGTAAGACTTGGCATTCAAGAGTTTAGGCTGTGTGGTTTCGGGGAGGGTGGATGGGTTTTCGCGGGCTTACTGCATTATGCAAATAATGAAAGTGGGCTCCGTGGGGGCTCAGTTCCCTGCTGTCGCACGTGGCTTTACAAGCTGAATGCATGGCATTTATGCTTGGGGCCAGCAAAGTTCCTGGGTTCTTGGCTTAGGGGTTGCGATGGTGCATGCGTCCCGTGAGGAATATGCAAGCCTTCACATTTTGGTGTCCCTGGCTTAAGGCATTTGCCAAACAGCGGGTACCAGTCCAAATTTTCATCCCTCTTGTCACGTCTTGCGCCATGGCGGCCTTCGCCGTGAGCTATGCCGTCTCTCCAAAGCTCAGTATTTTTTTTTCGATTTCGGTAGTATACCGGAACCGGCAAACAAGAGTCACCTTGCTACTGCACGATCCCAAGATCAAAGAAGGAACACGTCAAACCTACACCCCCCAAAGCAGAAACCAAAGACACGTTTTCACTAAAAAGAAGCGACAGGCAGCGCCTATGAGCAAAGATCACATTACAGAAGCTGAGCAACATGAGGAGGCCATAGCCCTAAAATTCCTGAGGCATCTCAATCCCCAAAGCGTCCGCCTCATCGTGCCCAGTTGGGGAAGCATCAAGAAAACTTGGGGTTCCCACCCCAAACCCTAAACATTTCTGACATGAGAGAGGGTCTAAACTCCTGAAAGTGGTGGTTATATAGGGGCTTATAGAGGGAAGTAGTATAAGGGTTATCAAGCCAGACTATAGCTCACATGAGGTTTCTCCCAGTGCATCCACCGCCTTGCGTGGAGCCGCAACCACGTCCGCTGGCCAGTCCAACACCCCTCGCGAGCCGCCAGTTTCATCTGGCAGCTCGTGCTGTGAAGAATGCCTTTTGCTTTGCCCCGAGGGTCCTAGGTGGTTCGGTATGTTTGGGGAATCAGTACTACAATTGGGGTTATGAACCGAGGCAACATAGGGAGTTTCTGGATAGAATCAAGGGTTTTAAGTTTTCTGAAGCTCGTGGGTTTCCTTTGGAGGGCTTCATTGATGGCAGGAAACAGAGATATTAGTTGGCATATACACAGGCTGAACCTTTGAGAAATGCAGAGGTTGCATAGCACGCCTCTCCGATCTCCTTCGTACTTCCTTTTTGGTTCCGGCGATGTTTGTGCAGAACTTGCATTTTTAGGCCAAGATTTTGGCGGTGTTCTGCTAGAAGCTTCATATGCTGTCAAAGTTCAACTGCCTTTTCCAGAGTTAAAAATGCAGCGGAGGCGTTGGGTCCACGCTTGTTGGTGTCGGGGCCTTGAGCGCCCTGGCGGCCCCGACGAAGCGGTCCCGTCCTTCGCGTGGGCTCCGCGCTCGCGGTGGTGATGTGGTGGAGACCCTGCCCACCACGGAGATCAAGTACTACAAGTTGGACAGTCTCTTGTCAGAGATATAGACATGACTTTCATCCCATGACTTCACCGCCGGGTGCATGACCAGCTACTGAAGTGGGGCAGGGGACTTGACCGGGGCTAGGTCGATAGTAGAACGAGAACAGGAAGAAGAAACATAACAAGTAAAAAGAGAGTTAGAGACGGAAGCAAGGAGATGGTGTGCATTTCAATGGCGTGTTATTACTAACATTTCTCGTGCATTGCTCTTCTCTGAGCATCATCATGATGAACAACCAGCCAGTGTACAAGCAATGAGTACAACGTCTGCAGGTCTCATCATCGTACTTACGCTTGGCTGCTGTTAAGGGGCTTCCGCTCAGGTATCGCCATAAGCAAACGTGCTATTTACCAATATTCTCTCTATGACAGCCTGATCTCAACCCCTTAGCAGCAACCCTGTATACCGAGGCATCAATACCACCCAGATCTTGGCCTCCATGCGATGCGCGCTGAAGGCCATGCGCACTAGCTTTGACGGTGAGAAGCCCGCGGAGGCAAGATGCAAAGAGGTAATGGTGCTGCACGACTATAATGATGGGCCCAGTTTTCGGATTCACGTTGTAGCAGCTTATGTTCCCAACACGGTGCAGATAGCCACGTACATGGATGATTACCAAGCCATACCGCGCAGCCTCGTCACCTTGATACTGATCCTTCGCAAAGCCAGTCAACTCCACTAACCCAGATCTTGCAGCAAATCTGTTTTAGCCTCCACATGAGCCTCCATCCCGCGGTGCGCCAGCAATTCCCACCTCACTACTACCATACTGTTGTTACTACTGTCAGAACTGTGATTATTGTTAGTACTATGATTACGAGTATTATTACTAGTATTCGTATTCTTGGGAGGAGAAGATGAAGGAGGCCTTGTGCAACGAGGACGTCCGCTTTGCGTTGGTCTCCCTCTCTAGACTTCCGGTCTTCTCCCGCGACTTCGGCCTTGCTTTCAAGGACGATCTCGAGCTGCTGC
>CAJNIZ010046538.1:58189-84912 GCA_905231905.1 Symbiodinium pilosum
ACTGGGCGAGAAACCCATTGAAGAGGAATTCAATTCCAGAGTTTTCAAGTTTTCCTAGCCTCTGGACATAAGCCCTAAAGGTCCCAGGTTCCCTTCGGATTAACTCTGGATTTAAATTCTCCTCCTAAGGTTCCCCACTAGAAGCTTCAGGTTCTCCTTCTCCTAGCCTTTGGACGAGAAATCAGTTAAGCAGGAATTAAATCCAGAGTTAATTCTTTTTCTTGAGGTTTCAGGCCACTGGGCCCAGGCCCAGGTTCCCTTAGGTCCCTTAGCCTCTGGACGAGCATCCTAGAGGTGTCAGATTCTGCTAGAATCCCATTGACGAGGAAATAAATCTAGAGTTAATTCTTTTTCTTGAGGTTTCAGGTTCTCCTAGCCTCCAGACCAAAATCCTGAAGATGTCAAATTCTCCCAGCCTCTGGACGAGAAACCACTTGAGGAAGTATTAAATCCAGAGTTAATTCTTTTTCTTGAGGTTTCAGGTTCTCCTAGCATTTGGACGAAAACCCTACATGCTGCAGGTGCTCCTAGCCTCTGGACATAAACCCTAAAGGTTTCAGGTTCTCCTGGCCTCTGGACGAGCATCCTAGAGGTGTCAGACGTGCGCAATCCAACTGACCTTGTGGGGGGCAAGGGTTAGGGTTCTTGGGGGGTTGTCGGCTAGGGTTCTCCCAGGTTTAGTTAGGAGGCCGGCTAGGGATTTGACCGATTTGTAGGGTTTAGACCTACCCACACCCTAGCCTTAACCCTACCTTGGAATTCCTGGGAGGGTCGCAGTACTCTTGGAATAACAAATTGGGGTTTACAGAAAGTCACGTTGGCATTGTTTGTCCTTTGGAAACCAAGCCAAAAATAATTAAATCCAGAGTTAATTCTTTTTGTGGCATTACCAGTACGGGAGCCGGAACTGAAAAGAATTACATCTCGATTTAATTCTTTTTGTGACACTGCTACTCTTCTAGGCACAGCCCGAAAAGAATTACATCCAGAGTTAATTCTTTTGCGGCCAAGCCTTCATGAATCCAATGGAATCGAGAATCTTGCCCATTGTTGGAATTGCCATGCCTCGTTTTGCTTCTACTGCTGCTTTGACCATATGTCCTGCTCACAGGTTTGGAATCGGCTCGAAGTGTCTGTAAAGTCAAATTTGAAAGAATTGAATCCAGAGTTAATTCTTTTGTGACATATGTTTTTTTGCGGGAGGTGCGCAGAGGAATTAACTTCAGAGTTAATACAAAACCAGGCCAGGGTCTTCGAAGCTTACAGCCGCACAAGATTAACTCTTGAGTTAATCTTTTTTTAACTCTTGAATTCAGTCCCTTCCAATATATCACCCCAATATCTAACCTATTATAATATAGTAGCTTCCATTTTCTTTTCCATTATTCCTGTATAATGCAAATCATAAGCCCCGTCTAAACCCTAAACCCTAAACCCTAAACCCTAAGGGGGACTATAGCCAAAGGCTCGGCGGACTGGCCTGTGGGGTCGTAGGCGCAGCGCTGACGCCTGGCGCGGAGTGTAGGGGATCTTGGGTTTAGGGGTTTAGGGGTGTAGGGTTTTAGGGTTATAGGGTTAGGGTTTTAGGATTCAGGGTTTTAGGATTCAGGGTTTTAGGGTTTTAGGGTTTTAGGTTTAGGGTTCAGGGTTTTAGGGTTTAGGATTTTAGGGTTTAGGGTTTAGGGTGCCCCCAGAATGAGGACCCTCTGTGTGTGACCCTATAACTATGACCCCTATAGGGTCCTGAGTGTTGTCAGTGTTACCAAAAGTGAATTATTCGAACAGAGTTCAGGGAAGGCTCGGTTCCTTCTTCCCATCAGGGGGGCTTCTGTATGAGGGAGTTTCTCAGCAAAATGCGTGCATAATCCGGAAGGGAGACCTTCGTAATGTCCTGAGGGTCCTATGTGCCTCTAGGATTTCCCAGTGTACCCCTTCGTATTTTCCAGCCCCAGTATGGGACGATCGTGTTGGTCCCGGTTTCGTTCGCCCTGGGGCTGTTCGCTCAGCCATGTGAGCTACGGACTAATTTTGGTTGTTGGGGACCTATACGGGACTATATAGGGTGTTGGGGGGGGACCTATTGAGGGATATACTAGATTTAGTCCAGGGCTCATGTCACAGATGACATGCACGTGAAGCTAAGTGAAGCCTGGAGGCCACGGGGCACAGTCCCAGTCTGTGGGAGGCCCCGAATTACTGGGTTTATAGTCCCCCTGAAGTAGATAGAATATGGAATATTGCCCTACGTAAACCCTAAACCCTAAACCCTAGACCTTAAACCTTATTATAATATACCCAAAGCCATATTCTAGCTACTTAAGGGGGACTATAGGGTTTAGGGGTCAGCCTTGACTCAGCTTCTGAGCCTCTCAACCATCAGCTTGAAATAGCAAACGGTCCCTCAGTGGCAGGTGGTGCAGTAGGTGAGAGGAGTTGCCATAAACCCTTTAAGGTCAGGCACTGTAGGGCGAAATGACCTAAACTAAGCCCAAACCATTATAGTATAGTAGATTCCATTTCCTGTTCCATTATCCCTATATAATCCTCAAGATAACCCCTCTATCATCCCCTGTAATCCCTGTAGCTTCCATTTTCTTTCCAAAATCCCAAAATTTCCTCAATAATATACCGGGTTATATAGGGATAATGGAAAGGAAATGGAGTCTAATAGATGATAATAGGGTATACATTGGGGCTATACTATTGAAGCCCCTAAGCCTGCGCAGAGCACCTGATGCCTAGGATGACCCTGCTGGCCTACTGGCCCACTGCCATAGAGGTGCTCTTAGCGCCAGGTTCGTCGCAAGCTCCTCTGGCAAAAGGGAGTTTGGGTGGCGCGATCTCTGGGGGATGCTGGGAGGAAGCATTGATAGGTACTATGCTTTCAATCCAGGATTTCAGCTTGCTCACGGAAGCCTCAAATCAACAGACTTCCCTGAGTGCTCGCAGTGGTCTTTCCGTTTCGGCTTCCAATAGGGTAAACATTGGCCCTTGACCCAAGAGCATTTCCATTCAACCCAGTAGTGTGTCTTCAATCTTGGAGGTGTCCCATCTTCAAACCTTCAGCTGTCCCCAGAGGTTCGACTTCTTGAGGCCAGATTGCAGTACTTTGAGGCATCACCAGAAAATCTGGAAAACAACAAAGGTCAGAGTTTCTCAAAACACACCGAGGGTAGGCCAGACCCAGGATGTCTTACACTGTAATGTGCCGAGAGGGTTAGGGGCTCTTTGGGACCAAGGGCAACCACTGTGTCATATTCTTGTGGTAAATTTGGGGTTCGGGATTTTTCGGAGGCCTGGCCGTTATCAAGTCCAGATTCACATAGGGCCGTAGCCCGTGTCGGGGACAGATCAAGGAGTGCATGGGTTCGCTTACCGGCCCCCCATACTAACCCCCTCGGTAGGTTCCCTCTTAGTTTGCTAAGCCAATTCCATTTGAAAGAGGAACCCAAGAGGGTGGTCTAGGGGTGGTGGTAAGGGAACCATGCGGAGCAGTATCTGAGGCTCAGCGGGAAAATCCGGGCTGTCATTTGCTGCCGTCAGCCACGGAGGCATCTGGCCCTGCAAGCCCTAAGTCAGCCTAGGATCCTAGAGCCACAATGCCGGATTCTCAAGCCCGAAGCTAAACGCCATGGGGAAAAACCAAGAGCACATAAACCATCGCATTCGCTACATCCGTCATGGAGTTTGGTTTTCGTCCGTACGCATCGGCTTTGGTGCTGTTTATCTCATTCTGAGCTGGTTTTATCACCTGGAACCTCCCTTGATCCGTTTAGATCCTGCATACTTCGGTCATTTTACATGCGTCTTTTTAGCCTCGATTCCCTGCTTCCTGCTTCTTCTAAATTCGTGAATAGAGGACTGTTCGGCATCAAAGTCCATGAGCACGTGACACAACAGGTGGTTGCTACAGCGAGAGGGCTGTGGCTACTCACGAGTTGGTCATGGCCGTTCCAGCTTCCCGGTTTTCGAATTCGATATCCGCCTGAAAGGTTGGAATGTCTGTTCGAACATGTTAGCCCTGACACCTTCCAGTCGACCATGTAGTAGAATCACATGGTTAGAAATATGCCCTTAAGGCCTCAGGTTTTGGGCTTAGGATAGCTTAGTCGCGGGGGTCTACTGTCGGGTTTAGCGTTTAGTGGTTATGCAGGCATAAGGATCTGCACGTTCGAGATGACAAACGCCCTCATCAGATAGGTCTAGACTACAACCAGTTGCTTGGCTTGAGAGAGCTCACGGGCCTCCCCATAGGACTCGCATAGCCACACCCTATTTCACTCACCCCGACATATGCCCTATAATCCCTGCAGTTTCCGTTTTCTTTTCCATTATGACCCCCTGCGTAGCTTCATTGAACAAATAGGTCTAATTCAGGGGGAGCCTGGGGACCGGCGTGTAGAGGGGGAACCCATGAGAAGCCTTGAAAGCTTTGGTTTGTAGCCATGGGCCCCACTACCCTACTCCCCAAACCTGAAACCACTCATAGGTTCTCCTGAATGCCCTCGTATACTTCCGCCCCTGAATTAACCTTAGCTAGCCTTAAAAGAGACACCCATGAGAAACCTGAAGCTGAGGTTTGTTGCCATGGTGCTGACTGGGCTTCTGATGGGTGCCCGGGAGTTTGCGTTGTTCGGCTTGGCGAACATCCTTTGCCAGATGACCCTGGCTGGGTGGCCTGTCTTCAATGAGCCAGGGGCTTTTTTTGTGTAATTAGCTGCGTGTCTACGGGTTCCTGATTTATAGATTGGGTGTGCAACTTCCGAGACCATAATGAAAACCAGGGGTCACGTGAATTTCTGGCTTTTGGGCTGTTTAGGGTTTAGAGGCTGATTGCATTGAGGGTTGGTTGAGTGGGGAGTTGGGGCTGGTGATTCGACATTTAAGGATAAGGGGGACGAGGAATGCGTGTTCTGTTTTTTGTGGGTCAGGCGCGTAGAGATTTCTAAGGTTTAACACCCTAAGCCCTAAACCCTAAACCCTTAAGCCCGAAGCCCTAAACCCTATAGGGTTAGGGCTCAAGGAATCTTACCTCATGGTGAGGTGTAGGGCTTGGTATGGATTTTTTGTTTCGCAAAGTAGGATTTTGGAAGATCAGGGTAGGGGTTAGTTAGGGGTTAGGGGATTTGGAGGTTACTGTAGTGGCTTACGATTCAGGATGATGCATTTCACTTTTGATTCTTGCTTGTGTCCCCATTTCGTGCTTGCGGTGCGGAAAGGTTTTTCCGGGATCCCACAGTGAGACACTTTGTCCTCACGTGCCCTGCACCTGGTGGTCCATCCCAACCCATGTCTTAAATCCTAAATAACCCTTAAGCCGTGAAAAGTGAAGCTGTGCACCCTAAACCCAATGCCTAAAGCCCTAATCCCTAAGCCCTTAACCCCCCATACCCTTATTCCTAAGCCTTAAACCCTCAATCCAATCCTTTACATTTTTCTAGATGTCAGCCGAGGACGTGGTTCTTCGGGCCGAAGCCACAGGACCTGCCTCTGCTCCTGGACCCTGAAGGTTTAGCCTAGGGGTTGGGGCTTCAGTGTGTAGGGAGAGGTTGGAGTTCTTTACGGAGGCCTCGATGTTAGGTTCTACCGGTAGAGGGTTTGATTGTTCAGGAGTTTACAGTGTAGGTGCCTAGGGATTACATGAAGGCGTTGAGGGCGCTGGTGGAGGGCACACTGAGACTCTGAGATGCATATCGTTTCAAAACATTGGCTTAGGCTTACGGTGCTGGATCTGGGAAGTTCACGGCTGTCTTTGCTGCTCAGAAACTTTCCTGAAGCTTCGAGCCCTTCAGCAACTTGGAGTATCATCCTGACAACAGCTTCTCACGGCCACCACCCTGTGGAGTAGCTGTTCAGGGTTACGTTTCAACCAGTTTGTTGAGCTTCGTTTGGCATAATGGTCTTCCTAGACGAGCGTGCAATCCAAACTGGGCAACACCCTCCCTGGCATGAATTCGGGAAGATTGCCAATATTATTTCCATGCAGTAACGTGGGGGGTTTGCCCGAACCACGATTGGATCTTATAGTAAGGACTGAAATACTAGGCCATATAAACGGTGTCCTCTTTTCGTTTCCCCAGCTTGAAGCCCTGCACCCCAAAGCCCAGACCTTAAGCCCTAAACCCTAAGCCCTAAGTCCGAAGCCCTAAACCCTAAACCCTAAACCCTAGGCCCTAGGCCCTAGGCCCGAAACCCCTATCCCTATACCATCCTGAGGCTCGGCTTTGCGGGCTTCGCCGCAAACGTTGTGCCTTGAATTCCTGACATTGGTGGGATTATCAGGGTTTGGGGTTATATAGGGATAATGGAAATGGTAACTACTATTTAGGGTTTAGGATTTAGGGTTTTTGCTTCCATTACATTCATTTACTGTGAGGTCTCAGGGATATGTGGGTTTCTGCATTAGGGGTACCTTTTTGGGGTCCCCATACGAAGGACTAGAATGTATGGGTCTATATATAGGGTCCCCTTATTCAGGCAAACTACCAGAGTATTGATGGTGATTCTCTTGATGAGCTTGTGCGACACCTTCCCATGCAGAGGGTGCCTTGTGGCCATGATTGGGGATTCAAGCTCCGAACCCTAAACCCTGAACCCTAAACCCTAAACCCTAAACCTGAGGGTGCCTGCAGTTCTGAATTCTAGGAGGCCGCGCGCGCAGCGCGCGCAGCTGAGAGAAATAGTTGTAGCATTCTACGAGAAATTTCCCGAAAGCTTCCTGAAGACAGGTGCTGGTGGCTGTCATGGCCCTGGCGGTTGTCCTGAACCGAGCACTGGTCGCAAAGTGTATCTGCACTGAAGGGCGTGGGTGAAGACGCAATTAGCTCCAGAGAAGGTCAGAACCAAATAATCCTTGTTGCATTTGTTCAAAGTGGCAATGCTATTTGCATCAGGTGACTTTTGTTCTGTCTTTTTCACGTTGGCTTTGAGATCTTGAGGTCGTTGGCTGCTAGGATGCTCTTGCTCTGCCAACATGTAGAGGTGAACATTGGTCTATGTGCTGAAGCTGTTGCCAATTTCAACAACCCTATCAGTGATAGCTGGGTGCAGTCATACTCTGGTTTGAAGGGAGTGCGATGCCAAGTCTCCATGGTCATTGTGCTCCAAGCTTTGTCTCCAAAAATGGCAGCCTTAACTAGAGGCGCGGGTTTTCATAGCGTATGTCGCCGATACATCCTACATCATACCTATATGGTCCAGTATAACAGGAGCAGCCTGTAAAAGGATCCTCCCATGGCAAAACGTCACTGCACCATGAAACCTTAAGTTTGCAGCCTCCAAGGATTTTGATCATTATTACCATACTACTATCAGTATCACTATTACTATTATACTTTCATGGTTACGAATATGATTGCTACTATAACTATTACTGTTACTGCGGAAGAAAGGGTAGGGCGGCAGGATCTCTGCTTTACTATGCTGTACTCATACTATACTATACTGAACTATACCATACTATGTATAGATCATTATTACTATGAATTAACATTACTATTACTACTACTATGCCCCAAGCGCAATTCTGCATTTTTTCTCCTCAGCCTTGCTTCAAGGGAACCTGCCGTCCTACCCTTTACTCCGCAGAAATAGCAATAGTCAAAGTAGTAAAGTTAGTAACAGCCATAATGATAGTAATAATGATAGTAGTAGTATAGTCCCAGTAGGAATAATAGTAATAGTAGCAATGATAGTAATAGTAGAGTGCTAGTAGTAATAGTAGCAATAGCAAAATTGATATTCATAGTACTCTTCGAGCCCTCTCAAACCTCGGGAAGTAACACAGTCTCCTTTGTTTTTCAGCTTTTGCATCCTGAACGCTTCACCGTTCCCGAGGACCACTCCGGAGAAAATACGGTTTGATGTTGCGAGGTCCGCAGTGACTGGCTGCAGACAAGCATGGCTCTCTTCACGTGTTTCTGGTAGGATCAGGATCTTCACGCTTTTTTGGATCCGCATACTATCCAACCATTATGGGGCTAGGAAGAGTTTCATGGCATAGTATGAATCAATGATTTCGTGCTCGCAGCCCCTTGAAGGCCTTCAGGTCTGGTGTAGAAGCCTGAATAATTACCAGCTTTTTCTTCTTATTCTCTGCTTAAGACCGTTGTCGTGCTATAGGATCATTGTACCCCTAAACTCAACCCTATTCTTAAGGATCAAAGCCTTTGCAATAAAGATGGTTTGGCGTCAACTTGTCAAAGGACCTGAGAGTTTTCAACGCTCCCTCAAACATGCAACCCAGACGCTTGGACCATGCTATACTTCGACTATGCAAGGGTTCAGACACCCTTGAAATTGGACATGGCCCAGCACATTGGGTTCCGAGAGGTAGTATCTAGCCTCAGGGCATTGAGGCGGAACCCCAAATCCCAAATGAGCGTTGTTCTAAGGTAAAATCCCTGGGTAGAAGAGACCATTGGAAACCTTTTGGCCATAATTTTGGGGGGCATGAATTTTGAACATCTACAAAATCGGAATTTTCCAGGTTGGCCAGCGGTGAGGACCAGCTTCTGGGAAGCTCCGCGACCCACAAGGAGGCTGTGGTGGATGGAGTGCTGGCTATGCGCCCTGGAGAAACATGCGGGAGCAATTGGGGAAGTGGGAGGTGTAGAGATTCTGGACAAAGAGCTTTAGAGGCCTTCGGCTTGAAGATTTAGGCTTGAGGATCAGACCTGCAGGGTGTCTAGCACTTTTTTCCTTGGTGTGCCCGCATGGCGTGAAAGCCTACATCCCGTAACTCTTTCGGGGTTTTGGCACTGCCATGGTGTTGCACGCATGTTTCCGTCTAGGAAGGGGTCGATGGATTTGTGAGGTTGCGAGCCAGTATCGCATGTGTGTCAAGAAATTGCCGCATTTCCGGTGGAGACGGGGTCGTCATTGCTTTTGATTTCAAACGTGCGTGCAACACTGGATTTTGGGGAGGTTTCCAATGACTGCATTTGGAAACCCCCGGGAAAGCCCACATATTAGCCCTACTTAGTTCGCAGGCCATTCTCAGTGCGACACGTTTCCAGCATTGGCCAATTCCTGGTCTGGAGATTGAAGCGTCGGCTACGTAACACGAAGCCGCAAGGGACGCAACGCTGTTGGAGGCGTGGGAAGACCGTACCTAAATCACCTTGCGCCAGCCGTAGGAGTAGATGATTCCTTGCGAGCGGTTGTTTCTGCAAGTTGAATCGGGAAATCCTGAGCGAACATTCCGCAAACGATTTTCCATGAGCCCAGGATACTGGATCTCCTGCTTCAAGCCGCAGGAACCTTGAAAGCAACAGGAAAGCTTGTCTGGAATGTAGCTTGGGGTTCTGAATAGCAACAGGCCACGAGGAATTGGGATGTCATCGCTGCTTTCTTCCTGACCTTCGGTATTCTCTTCTTTGACGGCATTGAGGCAACAGCCGAGAGAAGGACTTGAAAACGAAAAGGCCTTGAGTTTGCGGGGTGGATGTTTGATGCCATGGATTTGTACTCTGGGCGCATTTTGTCGGGAACTTATGTGTCCCTCTTCGTTGGGGTCCTTGTCAAGTGGATGGTCCCACTTCTGCTGGTAGACCTCCTTACAGACATCCTTTTTGAGAGCTGGGCCAGCAGTTAAGGCACCGCCTGCATCTACATCGCGGCCTTTGTGAGCATCCAGGACAGGATATGGGAAGAGAGCAAGGAGAGTAAAAGCTTGGCGAGTGAGACGTGGAGTCCTGACAGGCGGTTTTTTTGGGGGCAATTGCTCTCAAACTTCCGGGTCGCCTGTATGGGGCTGGGTTGTTTAAGGGCATCACACTTCTGAGACATTCGCTGGTGCATGACAGAGGATATGTATCAACTGAGTGCTGCTTCTGCGGCTCTGCCTCAGAAACTCGACGGCACCATTCCAGCGTGGAATTGATGTGCAGAATGCCTGCAGCAAGCCTGTGATTTCTGGCTGTAGCCTTGGAGAGATGATGGGGTCCTATCAGTAATGAAGCAACCTGCGGTCTGGGTATGTATGCGCATCTGGTTTTTCATCCGTGCCCATATCTTCCCGGCCCAAACTGTCCATGGTGTCATTCTCTCTCACAGTTTCTGTGCCGTCATCCTGGAAGCCAACTCCCCACCACCTCCCACACTACACCCTCAAATCTGAGTCCAAAACCCCAAGAGCTTGCACTACGTTGCCTCCAGAACCTGAGGTTTACGGCCTATGCCACAGCCTTAGGACGCTTGGGCAGTCGATGGCTTGTGTTCTTCCCAGGTTTCGGAGGGGTAGGCTGTCTGTTTGAAGGATCGAAGGTGACTGGCAGCAGAGCTTCAGGTTTTTGACTTGCGACCTTTCTGGGCTTGTAAGATTTCAATCTATCCGCGTGTATTCAGCTCCTGAACAGGATGGTTTTGAGGGCAAAATCTTCCCAAAGAAGCAGAAAGCACGATGGAACAAGCGGTTCATACAGACATACCAACCTTCAAGCCAGGAGGTGTGGCTTCATCAGTATATCTATATATGTACATATGGTACCTGATCGATTTTTGGGCATATAGTATGGATATGGTGGCCAGCGCCGTGTCCAAGATCCCAGATCAAGTCACAAGGATGTGGGGTATGAGCAGAGCAACGCCCCTTGACCCAAATCCAGGTCACAAAGTGTGTGGGGTGGGCAGGTCTACCCCAGCACGGTTAGACAGGGACGGTTCACGTCTACAGGAATCGTAGTTGCTTCGTTGCTTATGTTTTGATTCCTGAGTTAGCCTGACTAGAAACCAGCACACTGGAATCATAGAACAAGATCCATGGGACAAGTACTAAGTACCATTAGAATAGAGGCTCCGCAGCATCCTGTTCTGACTCCTCAAACCTGGCTCGACTTTTTTTGATGAAAGAGATCCCGCGCCAACTAGACCTAGACGTCAACAGTCCTCGAAGAACTGCAACTCAGGGACCCTACTGCAGATTGCGCAAGATTTCCTCCATCAAATGCATTTTATAAGCTCTAAATCCTAAACCCTAGACCTGAAATCCTACGCACTAAAACCCAGACTCCAAATCCCAAGCCCTAAATCATCAATCCCAAGCTCGAAGCCATAGACCTTAAGCGCTAAATTGCAACCCCTGAGCCCTAGATGAAAAAAGGATATGTGGTGAAGCTTGTGGGGCCTGCGCTGATCGGGCGGCGAGCCTACGTTCAGTTCGCGCTCCTGATGAAGGTGGGTAGTTCGTCTAGAATTGAAATCCGCGCTTCAAACCGCCGAACACGACATTCCTCTATTGTAACAAGGTTTGACCCAAAATATATCATGATCCTATTGTGGGGGCTTCCCTCCGAACTTTTGGAAATCCCAGAAGGGCAGGCGTCTTGAGCGTAGCAATTCTACATTGCAAGGCTGCCTGTATCTACAGCGCGTCTGCCTCGCAGAGCCAAAAAAACGATAGACCTGAAGGCCATGTAGTGATGCACGTATCAGCACATTTTGTTTACACAAGAGACCAGGCAGGCAAGCTGAGCTGGGCTCTTGCTGGAGCTTTGATTGATGAAGGGCCGCTGCGCAGACAAGCCCAAGCCTGTCAGCCAGCAGTAGAGCATTAGGTGGATTCAGTCATCCATGCGACCTTTGAATAGAAGGGCGGAAAGAGATGGCTCCCTTCCCTTGACCTACACAAAGTCAAGAACCCCGGCCCTCAACTCGACCCAACATGCACCAGGCCATGTGAGCAAGTGCCCCTAATCGCACCGTTGTAGCTGTCACAAGTAAGTAGAGAGAGACGCAAGCTCCGGAGCACAAACAGAGCTCATTGTCAATTTTGGTAGTTCCCAAAATTAGGGGTATCTCTTTGGGGGTTTCTATAATCTAGTATCTGAGGGTTCATATTGGGGTCCCCCCCTAATTTGGGACACTACCATTGCTGTTGCTTGAATACTGGAGGTCATGGTTGGGATTAGCATCGTTCTTGGCGCCATTTCCGCGCTCCGCGGAAGCAGGATTTGAAGAGCGTGAGGCTTCCCGTAGCAACGCTTGAGTCCGTTTGCCTCGTTCATTTTTTTCGTGGGTTTTTGGCTTCCGATGTTCAGATATGTTCTGTGGGAACACGTGGGGGTGTCAATGTTGTAAACCCTAAGCCAGGTCGCAAGCTGCTTGGAAGTGTTGAAATGTCAAATAAATGATTTTCCCATCGCAGTCATGTTCTTGCGTGGCTTGAGCACAGTTTTGGGGCTCTTAGTGTGCATGGAAAGAATAAGTTTTGTTACAACCACTTGTGAGGTTCACTGCGTTTGAGAGGTTGCAGCTTAGGGTTTTGTCTTGCGCATGAGTTTCCAAGGTGGTTCTTGTAACCACCATTTAGCGGTCTACCTTGGGTCATTCCCCCACCCAGTAACGGTCCTTAAACGGGGCCTTATTAAGGGGCCATTATAACTCCTGTAACCCATTGTGGTAACAGTTACTGTAAGGGGGAAAACCCAAGGTCTACCTGACATGACCATGGCAAGAGCACCCTGTATACCCACTGCAACTTTGTTTGCTTGTGATCGTTTGTGGGTGGTGCATCCTGCTATCTGGACGTTGGTCAAGTTCCCAGCTTCCGCTAGCTCTGAGAGAGCACGATTCTCTTTAGGTTTTCTTGAAGGGTAATCTTAAGGTACACAGGTTTGAGAAGGCCTTTCAGCAAGGACGA
Organism: Symbiodinium pilosum; assembly: GCA_905231905.1. NCBI lineage: Eukaryota > Dinophyceae > Suessiales > Symbiodiniaceae > Symbiodinium > Symbiodinium pilosum. The sequence goes on from CAJNIZ010046538.1 coordinate 70,830, forward strand.
TGCAGCGTGGGGATTTCCATGCTGTCATCCTTATATTAAGTGTTATAGGAACCCCCAGGCAACCACATATTTGCTGCAGCTTTAAACCTTATAGACCAACAAATAGTCCCAGTTTCCACTTGAGCAGCATTAACTAATGCTACACAATGCTATTATGTGGGAGCCTATATCAAAGTATCACAGACCAAGGTCCGCGTAGGTTTTTCCCCTGTGTGGGTAAGCGTTGCGTAAGCTCGCGGACGATGATGTTGCGCCCAGATGTTGCGTAGGTTTGCGTGGGGGGCTGCTAAAGCCACGTCTTGAAGGCATTTGGCTGAGTTTGTATTGTGGGAAGCGGCCGGGATAGGTCTCCAGCTTTCGTCCCGTCAAAGGTTGTTTCGCAACAGTCCGCGTGGCGTGCGTGTCGTTGATTCGTTGTTGGAACAAATGCCGCGTAAGCTGCAAGCCCACGTGAGTAGTATTTTACTTGGCGATACTATGGTACCCAATATAGAGTATGATTATATCCTCCTTTTGGGTATAGTATTTCATATAAGGAATATTATCTTACTAGGTTCAACCACCAACAAAACATTACTCACGTGTTTAAGCTTGCGCAAGTCTTGCGCGTAGTTTTGAACTTGCCCAAACAGGCAGTACTAGATCAAAAAACACTTCCCGTTTCACTTTCCATCATCTTTCCCATTTGATCGCGCCCCACTTCTGGAGACCCCCGTGTTCATCATTAGCAAGCTCCTCGAATCTATGTATTCTTAAATGTGTTTGCAAATGCCTACGTATGGGGTTGCCATGAAGTAATGGCCTCTTTGGAAGGTACCTACCTACAGTAAGGATTGGGGTTTATTGATCGTTTGTTCGTTTGTTGCGTTTGCCCTACTTAAGGACATGACCAGATCCCTAGAACCCTGTAATGTCCAATGTGTTGTCGTATGGCAAGGCTCTTTATCTTGCCGAACCTTACGCAACTGGCGGCTTACTACTCGCAGCAGGCAGACCTGAAGCTTTTTCAGATTGATAGGTCCAATCTGAATGACAAAAAAAGACGGAAGAGGAAGGAGAGAGAAAAAGAGAGAGGTGGGTCCACCTTGGGAATGTCATACGGAGGGTTGTTAGGGCCGGGTTCAGCGGAACAGATCATTCCGCGCAAGATTGTGGGCCCTGCTTTGAAATACTGATTATTGTGGGACTGCATTTGGACCAGACTGTCGAGATGCCAGGACATTTGGCGGCATGCCGTGCTGAATTCTGAACTAGGTTGCACTTGCGGCCATTGCCTCACGCAACTGCACAACTGTGTGACAAATGGCACGATGCTTTAGGTCGGGGACCCTTTCTCTTCCGTTTGCTAAGAATGGCTCAGATCTAGGATTTCCTCATTCTGGGATGGGCGCAGGCACACAAGCTGCAGCTGACATGCAGGGAATCCGCTGACAACGAACCAATTTTGTCGGTTCTGAAAACGAGGAATCTCCACACCGGATTCAAGCATTGCAGCCTTGACGCTCAAACCTTCAACTTCAACCTATACGTGCCTTCTGAAGCTTCAGTCGCCAGCAGCATTAAGGGTCTTCAGGCCCCTTCAACATCACAAGCTCATTGAAGTTGTCAAGCCGCACAAAGTCCCGAGACCGGCACTCCAAGGTTAAGTCAAAGCTTAAGCCCAACATGCTAAACCAACCTTGGAGGCTTGTGTGTTTGCTAACACACACGAGTGCCTGGGCATCTACGAGGGCCTCTTCGCCAGAGGTTTGGGCAGGCACCAGCATTTCAGTGCTGAGGTTCAGGGACGGGCCCTGAACCGCCAAGCCAAACTCTCAAGCAGGAACCTCCAGGCCTTCAAGTGCTGGGAAGGTAAGGGAGTGACCCTGCTCATTCTATCCATCAGCCAGGTCCTAATTCTGTGGGGGCCAATGCGCACATACTTGAAGGGGTCCGGGGCCTGGGAAGGTATGACAGCACAGTCTTTGACACCTTCCGGGCGTTCGGCTTGACAGTCTTTGCAACTGGACCAGGTCTTTGTCTGTACCCTTTGGGTTTAGGCGGGTGTTGGGTCTGTAGGACTTCTGACTTAGTTGAAGTAGACTCCAACCTGTGAGTTCTTAGCTTCTTGTGGACCTGGGACCAGGTAGTGATGAAGCCTGCTACACAGGATGTGCCAAATACTGCCAAAGTATACAATGAACGCCCTGTCACCTTCGAGAATGGAAAACATCGGGCTTTTGTGGTTTGTCTCAGAATTCTAGTGATTGAGCTAGTGTTATGTGGTTTTGTGCTACTAGGTTTTTGCAGCTGCTCCTTGTCTCCTCCTGCTACTGCTACTACTACTGCTACTACTACTACTACTACTGCTGCTGCTGCTGCTACTACTGCTGCTACTGCTGCTAAGCCAGTAATACAATGACGTCGTGGACGACCTGCCATATGCCACTGCTTCCACTGCGGGGTGACCTCAACGACGACCACAGTTCCTATTTGGTCCTAGTTTTTTGGGCAGCATCCGTAGGTAGCAGCAGGCTTAGCAAGAAGGGTGTCGAAAGAAAGGCCAAGTCTTGCCCCACACTGCCCTAGAAGAGCTGAATCAAACACACAGCCCTACTACGAGGAAATTTCTCAAGATGAGAGTGCAGTATGCACCTCCCAACAGAATCCCGACCCATACTTGCAGCCTGTTCGTTGGGCGGGTCAAGAAGGTTCACGTGATGTGGCCAACCAGTTTTAGCCAAGGTGACCTGCATCTTCAGCGTAGCGAAGGCAGGGCTGTACGCCTGCCAGGACTGTGTTGTTTGCAAAGCATCGGGGTAGTGCAGATTTATATGTTCTTTGAGATAGTGTTTCAGGCCAAAGAAGCAGTCAAAATTGTACTTGTTTTCGAAGATGTAATGCGGAGTCGCACAAAGTTTCTTGGGTCTATGGATGGTATCAGACACAGCCTGCCCAAGGCTCTCGACATAGCGGCGCTTCTACAGTTCCATCAGAAAGTTTTGATAAGCTCATAGAACCGCTCCTGTCACCAGAAAAGCTGATGAGGGCCTGAAGAGTAGCTCCTGCTTTTCGTGCAAAATGTTGTACAGATCTGATAGAATCCTGGCAACTATTTTCTGGGCGTGCTGTGAAGGACTTCAAGTTCATGGCTAAAGCGGCCACCCTGGTTTTTGCTGCCGTGTTCCTCCCCGTGGTGCTCATCGCACGCTTTATCTTCGCCCCTGAGCGGAGTTTAACTGGGGGATCTGATCTCTGGAGACAATCTGTACGTATCACAGCCAATGTGGTTCAGGCAAGGGCTAAGGAAGTCTAATGGGCGGTAGGCCACTAGAGCATTTCAATCAACTATATGCCTCAAGCTCAAAACGAGCATGCGAGCTCGCCAAGTGATGGGTGCCGGCTTCAGCGATTCGACGACCCAAGGCGAGGAGGCAGGTTCTCTTCTATTCCTTCTGGTTGCTTGTCAAACCTGCTAAGATGGAAGTAGCATCATAGGGCTCAGTAACAACAAGGATGTGCATGATCTTTTCCTGTAGGAAAAGAACAGTCTGCGGTAGCTGCTTCTACTTCCTTGCATCCGATCACATGAGCGTGCGCTAGGGGCTGGCGGCATCCTGTGGAGTCAGCAGAAACAAGGGTTCTCAGAATGAATGAATGAATGAATGAAAAAATGAATGAACCACCTAAACACTAGGAATGCTAGGGAAAAGGCCACCCCCAAAATCCAGCTGACGATTTGAGAATGCCATGTCCAGGCTGGGGCAGAGCCTTTGGGACAGAATGCTTGGACTGAAATTGTTTGGGTCACGTGTTGGCAAATTCTTGAGAAATCGTTGCTTAGGGACAGCAGAAGAACACTGAACCACTTGTCATGCGGAGTGGGCGTGGGTGTTTCTAATTTCGGTCCCGCACATTTACCCTCCATTTGAATACCATAATTCTTTTCTTGGGCCGTTTAAGAGGGGACCCTGATTTTTGCAACGACCCCTGGCTTATGGCATATATGGGGATCTTATTATAATATACCCAAAGCCGTATTCTGTCTACTTAATGGGGACTATAAACCATCATTCCTGCTTACCAGAGCAGCTATCACAATGGGCAATCGGAGTTGTAGTAGGCTCAGAATAAACGGGGACAAACTAGGGGACTGACCCTATCCAAGCCCTATTCGCCCTAAACCCCCTAAACCCTTAATCCCTTCCCCCTAAGATTAAACCCACCCACCTCCCCCTAATATTCAATATTCCCAATATACTAAATATATCACAATTGGGAATATTTCATAAATATCGCCCAGGTTAGCGCAACGGCGCTGTACGTGGCCTCTGTCCTGCCAAGCTGGGTCCTGACCATAGTGCCTTGGGATAGATATGGGGGTGCCCCAAAATTAGGGCATTTGGGGTTTAGGGTTCAGGCTTATTTGGGGTCCCCATAATAAGGATGGTAGTATTTTGGAGAGTCTATATTGGGTCCCTGTTTTGGGGAAATTACCACGTGTATATGTGTGCGTATATGCCTATGTACACGTGTGAACGGTTTTGCTGGGGTATATATGGGATATATAGGGATGTCCTTAGTTTATGTAGGGTAAAGAAGGATATGATAGGGAGATAGAGCAAAACAAGGTTTTCAAAAATGGGGTTCCTTTTGAGGTTGCCTGTGAAGGGATTAGGAAGGTATTGGGTCGCCATTTCTTTGGGAATCCCCAGAGGGTGTAGAACATGAGAGAGGGAGAGAGAGAGAGAGAGTAGCTTTGTTATTTCCACACGGTCCTCTTGCAAGTATCTTATATTTATTCCAATCGTGCAGGCTTTTCATTTTATGGGGTTGATGTGGGCGTTATGTGTGGCTTTGGCTGTTTACTTTCGCCAAGGACCCCTGGATCTTACACATGCGCCAAACCTTACCTCAATGATTACCATCCTCACATTCACTTTCTAGATTCTTGAAGCCATGCCGATGTTCTTTAGGTTGGGCCCCCCCCGCCCAGTAATGATGGTACTCTGGGCATATGCGCGAACGTTAATATAATCACCGCTATCCCCTGTGCCCTAAATCCTAAGCACTGTAGACCCCAAGCTAAGACATTCTGCTTGCGAAATGGCGCTCAGAAGGTGTTTCTGTGGCGTCTTCAGAAGAACTGCCAAAAGATGCTTCTGGCGGGCTCCGGCCAACCCGCAGTGCACGAAGTGAGCATGGGCCAGATCTAGGCTACAAGGATTGGGTCGATTAAAGGGTATATAAGGGATATATAGGGGTTACAGTGTAGGGATAACGAAGATGGGGATTAGGGTCTAGAGTTTAGGGCCCCTAATTAGGGACATTACACCCCCGTTGGAGAATCAAATGGAAAAGAAAATTGAACATGAAATGGAGTCTGGAGGTAGATAGGGGATTCTAGGGACTGGGGGTCTACGAAAGTTGGCAGTCCCTTTTGGGGGGTCTTAAATGCGGAGGGAGAGTGTATAAGAATCTATTGTATAAGAATCTATGCTGGGCCCCCTACCTATGGAAGCTACCATATACGGAGTAGACAAGCCTTACATAAAAGTAGAAAATAGCACATTGGCTCTTTGGAGCCTGCGCTTTTGAAATCCTGAATATTGTGGGACCACCAAAACATCTTCTACACCCCTCGTGGCCCATCACTTGCGCCTGATAGTCGCACCTCCTGCTCTAGAGACGGTTTCTTGGCTGTTCCGAGCTCCCCGGGCCCCTTGACAAAAGCCCAAATGCAAGCCCCCCAAAATGAACCCTACTACTGCATGAATCAAGGGAGTAGAAAGGATTTTCTTGGTTGGGGTTCTGGGGAGCTTCACTGAAAGGCTGCGAGATGTGCAGATTATCTTTTGTCTCTCTGCTCTAAGGAGGGAATAAGGACATGAATGAAGCATGAATCTTTACAGCCGATTGTCATCATCCCTGTTGCAACGCGCCCACGTGTCCCCATAATATAGGATCTAGCAGAAGTCTCGCTCTCCTTCATATCCCACCCAAGTCACTTTGTAGACTTGCCCAAAGTCCAAATTCTTATCATCTAGGCGGCCATCTCAGTCGCCAACCCCGCACCCCAAGACCTTGCTTGATTCATTCCTTGCCCAGAAGCAGAAGTTTTATTGCAGCAGGGGAGGTCGGTCGTGGAAGCAAGCCATGGCGAGTCCCTTCCGACCACCCTAAAGTTTTAAACCGCAAAAGGAGGACGAATGGTCCCTAAGGGTGGGTTGTAGGGAGTGTCGTGTGAGAGTTTGAAGAACCCCACCAGAATTTCGAATTAAGGTTATGTTGCAAGAGCATTTCATGATCCACTGCACATTATTCCGTAACCCATCCTCAGTTTCGAGATTACGTTGGACCCATAGCAGTCCTCAACATTTTGAGGGTTCACGACCTGGATCTACCAAACCCACCCTTATCCGCTAAGAGTCTGGCAGCATCGAACTACAGCAATGCGCGAGGCCAAACAAGATTTTGTGTTACGGTTTCCTATCGCTTTCTAAGGAATCCAACACAAGGAATACGTTGCAGGTTGTTGCAGAGGACCGAACACGGACTGTACGAGGGTTCCGGGTTAGGGCCTAGGAATTGGTAGTCTCACACAGGAGAACCGAAACGTGAACATGCGGTTCCCGAGTTCGACATATCGAACGTTTTAAGCCTTGTCTCTAATTCTTTCACATTTTTGCCTTGAGGCACAGAAGCCCCGACTTAGAGTTCAGAATTTTGAGCTTCAGTCAAGGGAGTCAACTACGAGGTATGACTCTGGCAGATTGGCATGGGACAGAGTATGCATCTGTCAGTTCAGGGATACAAGGGTAGCTTTAGAGCCCTCTCCACTTGCGGCCAACTCTTGCTACATTATTCATGCAATAATACATCTGACAATCTCCAGTTTCGTGGCCTACCATGAAGTTCAAACTTCCGGGGGCCGCCCACATGCCCTGTGGGGGCACGCCCTTTTTTATCCAAATGCGATTTCAAACTTCCGAAGAGAGGCCAGGGGCCCCAACGAATACCCAAATACCGTAAGATAGCCGTAAGCTTCAGTGCCTGGCAGTTGAGCCGTCAAGCAGCTTACGCCCTCTCAGCCCCAGATACAGTAGCAGGATTTTGCTACTGCTGACTGGATCTGTCCTGGTGTTTGCTCGCATAAACCTTGGAGCTGTAACATTAGTAAAACTATCATATACGACTCTGTTATAAGATATTATGATGTATTTAAATATAATTTGAATATACTAGAATATAATACTAGAATATACTATAATAGATTATAGTATGCCGTCCATGGAAGGGCCTCCTACCCTGCCGAGGCCGTCCAGCCGGTGACCGGCAGCACTCCGCGCTATTCGATCTTTGGCTGGTTTCTGCGGCCAGGCGCTGTTCCTGTTTTGGATTTTCGGGCCTTTCACTTAGAGGGTCCTTTGAGAATGGATTACAGTCCCGCTTCGCTCAAGCAGATAGAATACGGCTTTGGGTATATTATAATAAGATCCCCCCATATACCCCACATTATGTGCTTCAAAAGTTTTCCAGCGGGAGCACCAAGCTTGTGCTCTTCTGCGCCATTCAAGGTGTATTTGATGCTTAAGGCTTAGCTGGCTTGGATTTCGCGCTGAAGGGTCAGGGTTTGCAGGGTCAAGCGCTCTGGAAGGTGAGTGCGTTTTGTGGTTCATTGGGCATCAATTCTTCATGGGTGCCTCTATGGCCCCAAAACTTATTTAGGGATAGTAGGGCTAAGTATTGCTAATTGAGCGGAACCTAGGGTGGGCAGTATGGCGGGGGGCAGGAGGGGAACCCATGTTTGTCATACACGGGCAGCTCTTCAGATTGTTGCCGGTAATTCAGACATCTACTCCAGCAAGTAGCGTTTGAGGTCTGAGCTTTTCCTTCCTCAACCATACGGGCAGACAGTCCCGCACTCCTCCAATCCCGCCGCCCTTGCTCCCAAAGCATGGCATGGGGAGCAACGATCCTAAACCCGGCTGAAGGAGTCCTCCCAAATCACTGCTGCTAAGAATCTTGACTTAAGCTACTGTTATTAAGGAACCCTGCTATTCATTATACATTCCTTACCCATATCATGGTAGCTTAACTTAACTTCCATAGCTACATCCCATAGTATGGCCTTGCCAGAAACCTTGGCTCTGGCTGGAGGTTGACTGCTTAAGAATAAGGAATAGGGAATATATTGGGGTTATAGTCCCCCTTAAGTAGATATAGGGATAATGGAAAAGACAATGGAAATTATTATGATGGGTTCTATTGGGATTTATTGGAAGGGGAATATGATGTAGCGGCCTGATTAATTAGCATTAGTACTAGTTATTCTTGCTACGATTACTAGTACTGCGATTATTTCGAGTATGGATCTATTTGAGGGTCCTCTTGTATAGTTAGGGTATAGGGTACTTCAAGAAGATCTGACGATGACATTGGGAATTGTTGACTGAGGGTCCCTATAGTAGAGGCTTTTTGAGGTTTCAGGTTGATGGCGATATGCTCAGAGCTTGAGATCCCTGTCCAAAGAACTGGCGGGGGAAAAATCTTAAGATTGCGTTACAGTTGGAACACTGAACCGGCAATCCTAAAACACCTGGCAAGTTTGAAGGACCCCAACATAGAATGATACCAGCGCTGAGAGAAACAACAAAGCATGAGAGCTGTTTTTGAGAAGGCTTTGGCGGATGCCATGCCCAAGCAGCACCAACAATTGGGTCATCGTAATGGGTATTTGGTATCCCTGGGGTTCCCCATACATACCCTGAAACATCGCAGTCCTATAATGAAACGGATCCCTAAATGTCCCCCATCCCCCAAAAGGCCATGCCTTGAGCTGCAGGCAAGCTCTACAGCCTGGAGAGCACTTGAGGCCCATGGCCTCATACTTCTGCTTAAAGCCTCCCTTAAGTGGATGGACTATGGTCTTCAGGAAGAAAGGGGTTTGGAACCTTCCGGTTACATTATGTCTATGCCTCAGAATAGTCTCAGCAATGTAACCTTCGACAAGCCAAGGGAACGATAGCATGAAGATTTGAAAGGAGCACTGGCTTTTGAGAGAATTTTACTCTAAACCCTAGACCCCTAAACCCTAAACCCTTGAGCTGGAGTATAAAGATGAGTGTTGGGTTCAGATGCCGGATGCCAAGGCTTATATTGTAGAAGGTGAAGCTCGGCAGAATTCTTGTATAAACTATCATAAACTACAGTGTATAAAATACTGCGTAGGTGGTGTATATATTAAGATTATATAGGGATAATGGAAAAGAAATCGAAATTACAATATTATCATAGGGTTTATATGGGGTCATATTGGGGGTTATATAGGGATAATGGAAGAGAAAATGGAAACTATTTTATTTTACTAGGGTTCATATGGGGATTCTATTGGTGTTATATAGGGATACTGGAAAATAAAATGGAAACTGCTATGCAGGGTAGTGTATATACTGGGTTTATATGGAGCACTTGAGCACACGCAATAGGACTTGGCTTTGGAGGGAGGGGGCCTCGGGGTTTTGAAATGGCTCCCTACATAACCCCAATAGAACCCCTAAAAAAAGCCCCATTATAATATAGCAGTCTCCATTTTGTTTTCCATTATCCTTATATAACCCCAAGATAACACCATGTAAACCCTAAAATGGATGGAGTCGGAGTTTATCGACCTGCAGCTACTCTTGCAGGAACCCCTCGAGGACTACTGTCCTTTTAGAACTGAACCTTTAAGGGACCTGGTGGATCCATTTCATTTTTATTTTTTCGCCGTTTGATTCTCCATTCCTCAAAAACTGAGCGTTCTGGGATTCCGTGTTTGTTTTGGGAAGGGCAGGCATGCCGCGCTTAGGCTTAGCCACTCAATATCGGAAACTGGCCCAAATCAGCTTTGGCACAGCCTATGGCCGTCATGGTTCCCTCTCTTGGGGGGGGGCATACAGGGAATGTAGGTACGCATTGGGGTCATATTAAAGGTGTATTGGGGTTATATTGGGATAATGGAAAATAAAATGGAAATTATGGATATTGGTCAGGTGGACCCCCCACCCAGTAATATAGGGGATAATAGGGATTATATTAGGGTCCTCTCATATTCCTATTCTACCACTATTACAGGGTGGGGGGTCCACCTAAGATATTGACCTTGCTACGAACCCAAATCCCTAAGCGCTCTTGGTCTGAGAGCTCCAAATTTTCTAGGATCCTTGCCTTTGGGCTGCAACCCCTGCTGATAGACCTAAGAGGCACACGCGTCAACCTGACTTCGCGACCCTGCACCATAAGGTCTCTGGTAGACCACAAAGATGTTAGAGACTTTCAGGTTTAGGGCACCATACAAAGTCTATATTACAGACTCCTACGGCAGAAGTTTTTTGGATCCAAGATGGTCTCTCTCTGCGGAGGCCGCGCCGCTGGGCTGAAGCCTGCCCGACCATGACTGCTATTGAAAAAGCGTGCTTGAGAAATCTGGGGGATTATAGGGGATGTTGCACTGATCCTGCGGGCAATACCAAGAAGGTCTGTGATTGCATGTTGCTTTTCAGATGGCTGTTAAGTCCCTGCCGAGGGACCCGGCTGACCCCTTTGTGTACATCCCTAGCGTTTTGTTATGTGCCGTTGCTTTAGCTTGTGTAGAGTTTTGCAGGGCTTTGTCGGGTTTGTGTTGGTTTGGGGGGCTTCCTGGGAACCTTGCTGCTTTCTTGGTGACGTCAACTTTTTTGCAAGGACACATGCCGCCAAGACATTGTTTTTTCCCAAGCGAAAGCTCAACCAAAGTGCCCCCTGATCCGGAGCCTGAGGGTCTTTGAGACTGTTGCAAGGGACATGAGCGAGCACTTAGGGTGGGTAAGGGCATATCAAAGTTAAACTCTGTGGGGCGTGTGGTCCTTTGGTGATGACAGGGTTTCTGGGGCTACATGTGTAGTTGTTCATGGAAGAATATGACCGCCATAATCATTGAGGTCCAGTGAATGTGCCCAAACTTTGAGATACCTAACCCCTAAACACCTAAACCTTAAACCCTGTGTCACAGCCTGGCAGGAGAGAACTGCGCCCTACGCCCTAACATAAGCAAGGAAGGTTTTGCGACGCAGCTTCAGGTGCTCTCGAAATCTGTAGGTGCACACCGCTCCAATTTGTTTTACAACAGCCACCTAAGCAGGACGTGCATTGATTGGTTTTGTGCCTTAGCCAGCCCACTGTACTCGCACAAAAACGGGTGGGGGACGCCTGATCCTAGGGGCTGCCAAAGAATGATTTGCAAAATGGTGGTGCCAGTTCAGGAAGCAATGCAGTCTTCACCTCTAAACAGGGCTTCAATTTTCTTGCTGGATCGCACGCCATGCCTCGCTGTGTAGCGCGAGTGCGGAGGACGTCGCGGCCCTACAATCGTTGCTCCCTTCATCCTGCACTTGATTTTCACGAATGACCGGGGGCTCGCGTTGAAATGCTTGGGGATCTGGGGAGGGACCCATGAGTCAGCTTCCAAATTAGGTTTTGCTTGTATGCAAAGAAGTATGGCAATCTACCTGGCACGGATGCCCTTGGGGTCGCATGGTGCAGATGGATGCTTGTCAAAATGAGGGCATTGCGCTTTTTTGATAGTTTGCGAGGGTTCTCCATAAAGGAGCCGCGGAGATGTTCATGCTCTTCCGGCGTTTGTGAAATCTTGGCCAAATTGCACCCTGAGGCTGTGCTGCTGCTGCTACCATGACAGTGACGAGGCTCCCGTTTGCTTGCAACCCCAACCCAAAAGCCCATCTGTCTATGTTCTCATTGGTACGAAATCAATGGCAAGAACGTGACGAATTGAAGCAAGAGCCTCCTTTTACACGGCTTGTATGATTATAGTATACTGGGGGTTATATTGGGACAATGGAATATAAAATGGAAACTACCGTAGTATATTTTAGGAGGACCCCCCACCCTGTAATAGTGGGAGAATAGGAATATAAGAGGACCTTAATATAATCCCTGTCATCCCCTATAGTCACTATTACTGGGTGGGGGGTCCACCTAAACCCCAAACCCTAAACCCTAAACCATTGGAGTTATGTTGGTTTGATATTTGCTTATCTTATCTTGGGCTCCAAAGGCTCCTGGACAGCTTGGCGGTTGGCCAAGGAAAGGATCTAAACTCAGCCTGTGAACTTAGGGCTTAGGGTTCAGGGTTCAGGGTTTAGGGTTTATGGTTCAGGTTTTAGGGTTTAGAGTTCAGGGTTCAGGGTTCAGGGTTCCGGGTCTAGGGTTTAGGGCTTAGGGCTTAGGGCTTAGGGTTTAGAGTTTAGGGTTAAGGGTTTTAGATTCATGAACTTGCCTCTCACTATGCGATGCCGATATAACAGTGAGTAGTAATATATAGAATAATTGCAAGATCCACCATTATGATCATTGCAGTAATAGTAATGGTAGAAACAGACAGGAATAATCACCCGATCCAGAGCACGTGAAGACTGGCAGGCTTGATCCATGGAAAGGCAACTTAAAAAGCCTAACATGTAACCCTTGCCGTAACAGAGCTGCTATATGGGGGTTTCCTGTAAAATAATTTAGCCCTCATTCTAATAGGGCCCCAAACAAGGGATCCAAAACGGTACCCCCCCATTTAGCGCCTCTCACATCCCCTGAAGGCCCTAAACTAAACCCTTAATCCTAAACCCTAAACCCTAAACCCTCAATCCTAAACCCTAAACCCTTAAATCCTAAACCCCAAACCTTTCCTCACAGGAGTCAGCTTCCGACTCGGCCTCCGAGAGCGGCTCATCTTCGACGCCCTCTCAGACGGAAGCATTTTTAAAGCCCATTAGGGTCTAGGTTTCAGGAATTAGGGTTTAGGGATTAGGGTCTTAGGGATTAGGGTTTAGGGATTAGGGTCTTAGGGTTTAGGGTTTAGGGTTTAATTAGGGATGTTTAGGGATTAGGGTCTAGGGTCTAGGGTTTAGGGAGGTCGGTATCTGGCCGGGTACTATAGGGATAACGGAAAAGAACATGGAAGCTAATATATGATCATTGATAGGGAGGATTGAGGAGTTTCGGGACTTTGGGGGATTTTCTTGGGTTTAGGGTTATGGGGGTCAGGGGTCTAGGTTTAGTTTATGGCTGTTTTTCCAAAGAGGGACACTGTGCCCTTGCGTGGTGGGAGGTTCTGAGGTTTCTTGTGATAATATGTTTATGTTTCTGAACCAGGTCGTTTCTCACAAAGGGATTTGCTCAATAGGTAAGCTTTCCTGAAGAATGGAGGCTCATATGTGTTCAGCATGGGTGTCAGAATTGTGGGGTTTCTGTTTGGGGTTATAGGCCCCCTTGAGCAGATAGAATATGGCTTTGGGTATAACAAGATCCCCATGCCCCATATTCTATCTACTTAAGGGGAACTTTAGGATTCCGACAAAGCGGGCTCCTAGTTCCTGGTCCTGCATTTTCGGCCCAAGAGGTTTGGTTTAGGGCTTTAGGCAGGGTTGATGGGCTCGGAGCGGTGGAGTTGAGGTTGGGAGATGGGTCAGAAGCAAAAATAAATTGGGGATGAGAGTTCAGAAAGGGTGTCCTCATTGAGGGCTTGATCGTCAACTCCCATCCGGCGGCCAGTACACAAAACAGCAGCTGTTACCAAGGGCAGGAGATTGTGACATATCTTGGATACCTAAAGAATCCTTTCTGGTCTGTAGAGTGAAGGTCTGTACGAAACAGGAGACCAACAATGGAAGCTGTTGGTGGCCCCAAACCTCTAGCCCCAAGCACTGGACCATAATTACTACTCTAACCTCTACAGCCAGATTCCAGGAACCCAAAGCCCTAAACCCTAAACCGTAATAATAGCCCGTATATACCCTGGTGGGGGGCTTGAATCTCAAGAGCCCAAGAACCCAAGCCCACGACCCAAGCCCCAAAGCCTCCGAAAGCCCTCAACCCAATTTCTAAACCCTCAATCCTAAACCCCTAACCTCTAGCCCAGAAGCCCCCGAGCATGATACCTTCAGGTCCTTCGCTTCTGTTGATGACGAGCTGGGACCTGAGAATTGCTCAGTCCTGAAACTGGGTTGCTTAAGGAATTTAGTTCAAATTACTACATTGTGAATACCACATTAAATAAATATATATATATATA
>CAJNIZ010046538.1:85012-117624 GCA_905231905.1 Symbiodinium pilosum
GAGCAGCCAAGACAAGCAGGATGGAGATTCCAGAATTGTCGTGCTCGGATGTGGGCCATACAGGATCGGCAGCAGCGTTGAGTTCGACTGGTGCAGTGTCTCGTGCATTCGAACTCTCCGAACCTTGGGTCACACAGCCATCGTCATCAACTGCAATCCTGAGACGGTCTCTACGGACTTCGACGAGTCGGACCGGCTCTACTTCGAGGAGCTCAGCCACGAGCGTTTGGGTTGCTGTTAAGAAACTTAATTCGACTCACTATTTTCTGGAAAGCATCTTTGTTTTCCAACATGCACCTATGTTATGGTAACTTACTTTGGTAGTTTCCCAAAATTAAGGTACCCCAATGTAGACCCCACAATACTATAATCCTGATTATAGGGACCCCCAAAATTGTACCCCTAATTTTAGGAAACCCCCATATGCACCTATGTTATGATAACTCAATTTATGTTCCTTAACAGCAACCCAGGCGTGTTATGGACATCGCAGAGCTTGAGAAGCCCCGGGGTGTGGTCATCTCGGTTGCTGGGTTCTTACCCTAAACCCTGAATGCTAAACCCTAAACCCTAAACCCCAAAACCTAAACCCTAAACTCCAACCCCCAAACCCTAAACCCTTAAACCCCCAAACCCTAACCCTATAGTAGTTTCCATTTTCTTTTCCATTATCCCCACATAACCCCAATATATACCCTATAATCCCTATAAAACCCTATATAGTCCTTATAGTTAGAGCCAAGGTTGGAGGCCAGACGCCCAATAACTTAGCCCTGGGCTTGACTCAGTGCGGTGTTCGCATCCTTGGGACATCCGTGGAGGCCACTGGTTTGGTAAAAAAGGGCTTCTATTGGGATAATGGAAAAGAAAATGGAAACTAGAGGGATGATATAGGCTTTAGGGTTCTATGGTCTAATGGAAAAGAACATGGAAACTACAGGGATTATATAGGGTTTAGGGTTTAGGGTTTAAGTTTTAGGGTTCTATGGTATAATGGAAAATAACATGGAAACTACTCTAGTATATTCGGGTACATATTAGGGTATATATTAGGGTATCAAGTTAAGCTAGTGTAGTAAGAACACCCTATCATTTACTATATACCCATATTATGGTAACTTGGTTTAAGATCCCTAAACCCTAAACCCTAAACCCTAAAACATCAACCCGGAGGCCATTGATGCCTGTGAGGATCGAAACAAGTTCAGCCAACTCTGCGACTCCCTGCGCATCGATCAGCCAGAGTGGTCGCAGTTTCTGGGTTGCTGTTAAGGCGGCTTAGGGTTTAGGGTTTAGGGTTGAGGGTTTAGGGTTTAGGGTTAAGGAACTTAAACTAAGTTACCATAAGGGGTATATATATATATAGGGTTATATAGGGATAATGGAAAAGAAAATGGAAGCTACTATTCAGGGTTTAGGGTGTAGGGAATTAAGTTACCATAATGGGTATGTATATATATATAGTAAATAATAGGGTTTCCCCAATATAGTAACTTAAATTAGGTTCCCTAACAGCAACCCAGGTTTGCAACACTACAGGAGGCCCGTAACTTCTGCAAGGTTGCAGGCTACCCGGTGCTGGTGCGTCCATCCTACGTCCTCTCAGGTGCGGCCATGCGTGTAGTAACCAACGACGGTGACCTGGACCTGTTCCTGAAGACCGCCGCTGTGGTGAGCCGAGAGCACCCTGTGGTAATCTCAAAATACATTACGGGGGCAAAGGAAGTTGAGATGGATGCGGTTGGAAAGGCTGGAGACCTTGTGAACTACGCGATCGCTGAGCATGTAGAGAATGCAGGCGTCCACAGCGGTGATGCCACCCTGCTCTTGCCCGCCCAGCGCCTCTTCGTTGAAACGCACCGGAAGGTCAAGAGCATTTCGCAGAAGCTGTGCCGCGCACTGAAGATTTCTGGACCCTTCAACATCCAGTTCATTTGCAAGGACAATGAGGTGAAGGTCATCGAGTGCAACCTTCGAGCATCAAGGTCCATGCCCTTTATCTCCAAGACCTACAACGTGAACTTCATTGAGCTGGCCACCCGCATCATGACTGGCATGCCAGTGCATCCTGCAATTATCCAGCCAATGGATATCGACTTTGTAGCCTGCAAGGTGCATGGATTATAGGGATTATATAGGGGTTATATTGGGATTATAAAGGGATAATGGAAAAGAAAATGGAAACTACTATAATATAGTAGGGTATATATAGGGGTTATATTGGGGTTATATAGGGATAATGGACACGAAAATGGAAACTACTATTTAGGGTTTAGGGTTTGGGGTTTAGGGGGTTATAGTCCTCCTTAAGTAGATAGAATATGGGGTATATGGGGATCTTATCAGAATATACCCAAAGCCGTATTCTATCTATTTAAGGGGGACTATACTGCTAGCCCACATCATCCATAAGTCCGATTTGAGATTTGCAAGCCATGCGGGCTGCTAGGGTGCCGTTTTTATCAAAGCATTTTGAGTTTTAAAGGCTGTGGTGCATGCTGCTAAGCTGCTAGTCCGTAGCTTCTTCAAGCCTCCTCGGTTCCAAAGATCTTGCGGGTTGCCAGCCCGCAGCTGCTGGAAGCCCAGTTTCGAGACCACAAGATGCACGGCCAAGCTTATTCCCCTGTAAATCTCCAAGCGCAACGGGACCATGAAATTGGCCCGACCTGTTTTCCTGTGTCCTAGCTATGATCCCAAGATGGGGCCCATACTTGGCGCGCATAGTTAGTTCCAATCTCAGACAACCAGGTTGGACTTAAACGTCGGCTTCTCTTCACCGCAGACGCCATGCCCTCAGGGGCTACTCATGTAGCTTGAGTCAGGGATGCGCAGCTTACATTCAAAGAGAAGGGTGCCCATTGCAATGACCATTACAGTGACTTCTGATAATCCTTGCCTCGTAGGCATGTTTCCAGGTGGCCGTGGATTATTGCAGGTTCAGAAAGCCTTTCTACCGACATGGCGAAACACAACAGTGATGCTTCTCAAAGTTATGAAAGTCATAGGACCTGCCACTTACGACGCTAAATCTCTGAACATTTCTGAACTTCTGTTCTCATTTAGTGCCCAAGATTCTCGAGTATCAGGGTTTACAGAGCTATGAGGCTTTGTGGTCGGCAAAAAGTGCTACCCCTTTTGAGGAGCTTGAAAGCGATTGTTAGTATTTTTTTGGCAGATGACTTTAGACTTGCATTGAATGAGAGACATGTGTATCAGTTGTATATTCATGGTATACAGTGTCATGAAGGAGGAACCCCGTCAGGGCGGAAGGTTTGGTAATTCTGTACCATGACGACAGGTTGGAGGGAAGAGCAAACAGGAAGTGGTTTTTGCTTGTTCTTGCCGAGACCGTTGACAGCCTGCGCATGTGTTTGTCACAAATGGGGTTTCCTTCTGATGTTATTTGACCCAGACCGCTGATTAATACACCCCCTCCTCTGAATGGAGACAATAAGAGGGATCCTAATATGAAGGCCCTTAAGAGGAGCGGGTTGAATAATCATGGGTCTACATCATCTGACGCATGTCATACGGATGCTACGAAGCCTCTCACAAGAGAAGAAGTTCAAGAAACCTGCCCAAATATATAGTCTGTTTTTCTTGGCCTGTTTCATGGGGTTTCCAAACCATGGTTGCCATTCAATTACAAGGGTGTCATTGTCTAGTCGAGAGTCGAGAGCGGCATTACTTGAGAGGTCTCTATATATGTATATGTTTACATATAGATGTCTTTTTCTTATTTGGTAGTTTCTTTAAATGGGGGACCGTGATATAGACTCCAAAATACTCTAATCCTTGTTATCATGGAGACCCCCAAAAAAGGTACCGTCAGTTCTGGGAAACCCCATATTCCCTAAACCTTAAATAGTAGTTTCCATTTTGTCTATTATCCCTATATGACCCCTCGATAACTCTGCATATCCCCTATATCACCCCTATATAACCCCTATAAAGCCCCATTTGGGGTATAGGAGAGCCTGGAGCTTGAGTAAGTATCAGATGGCCTGTCCCTTGCGATTTAAGCTTTGCGTGTGGACTTTGCCACACCCTATATGCCCCTTTAAGTTACTAAGATCCCATATATCTCAGATTCCATCTACTTCACATGGGCTATAAGCCCGAAACGCAACATCCCACAACCTGCAACCCGCATCCATTTTTAAATCCGCATCCTACGACTGAATCCATGCTTCCTGCGCGATGGCGTTTTGAAACCTAGAATAGGTTCTCGTCCCCAAGCCCGAAGGCCTGCCAACCAACCCTTGAAAGCTTGGGTACTGTCCCCGGGAAATCTTTATGATTGGGGCGATATTCAGCGTTGTATATCATAATGTCAATGAATATCTTCCTATATTATACCATATTATCATATAGTAGCTTCCATTTTATCATCCCCTATATTATACGGTGCCCGACTTTCACTGAGTGGGACCAGTAGCCTCGGTAAAAGCGACGGCTTTGCAGAGGCTACACATCCGGGTAGCAAGTGGGTTAGGCCTCCATATAATCACCGTTATCCCCTATGGTCAGTATTAGTCGGAGAGGCCAACCCCAGAACTAGGGTCTAGGCATTAGTAGGTGTGAGTGTTCAGGGATTGGTGGTATTGGGCTCAGGCAGGAAATCGTATGTCATGCATCGAGTTGTTATACTCACCATGGGGCTTCTCCAAATCATGAGGATTTTTTGGACTATTCTACATAGTTCGGCACATATGAAGGGGTCCCCGCAAGAGAAGCGTAGCTCTGACAATGCACAAAGAAAACTACTTGGCCGGATCGAGACTGGTGTCCCCTAAAAACGCGCAAGAAGGCGCAAACACCCAAAGTTCAGCACACGAAATCCCATAATTGCCAAATCCCGCAGCCCTAACCCTAAAGCACATCATCGTAAACCCCACGCCCTAAACCATGTCTAAAGCCATTCAAAAACACAGCCTTTTAGCTCTCAAGCAGCACCAGCGGTTCCAACCCATCTCTGCCTTGCACACATCTCACCATGGCACGCCGAACCTGGACCGCTGTGAGAATGCTTTGTTTTCTTTTTGTCTGTTGTGTGGCTTTCATCGTTTGTTGTTTTAGCCCTAGCATGAACACCAGTTAAGTTTCAAACTGCCACCCAGGTCCTACATTACAACCAACTCGAACAACTGAACTTGAGGCTCAAACGCTCACGTCTAAATCTGTTATCATCCTTGTTTCATGGGACCGACCACCTTTCCTTCAAAAAGAACCTTACGTTTTGGCAGCCATCAAACCAGCAAATCTTTGGATCTAATTACCCCAAACCCCAGGACCTATTGTTGGTGGAAACTGGAAGTGCAATCCGGACAGCATGAGCAAGCTGGACGCCTTGCAGCCCTGGAAGGTTTGGTCTGACTTTGGGGGTTTACCCAAAAAACCCATGCAAATCCCCAATCTTGGAGCATCCCAGTGTTCGGCTTTGACTATCATCACCGGTGAACAATAAGTCAAGTTGATGCTTAAAACGCGGACGGAAGATATTGAGCATCTCACCTTTGCTGTGACATCAAAACAGTGCAAGTTCGCACAGATTGGCGAGGAGAATTACGAAAGTCAGAGGTGACATGCACGCATGCACGCCTTGCTACAGACAGCTTCGACAGCACCCGGATTCCAGCAAGGATTGGACTAGGCAAGAAACCTGAAGTTGTGACCAGGTCATCCTTGCCTGTAGTCTCCTAAAATTACAACCACGGATAGTACTGGAGTTTGAAAATATGCTCGGTTTTTATGCGCCCGGCTGCTGGCAGTTACCTCATGTTGGTAAGCCCACCGGCGAATGCATAGATCACTGCTTAGGACGGGCTCGTGGAGAACATGCCGCCCGGCAATATAGGCGATCGATCTCTTCGTAAAAGGATTCAGGCTTGAGCGTGTATGAGTGAGGATTGCTGAAATGATAGCAGTCTTCAGAGAGTCTGGTGAACAATCCTGCAGTCTCCAACTAAGAGGCTTTAGGCTCCAAGCATGGCTGATGGTGTGAACTCTAAACCCAACCCATGACCTCTTCTTTCAGGACAAGCAGAGGGCTTTCTTTTGATACATGCTCGACTGGATGTACAGGTTTCCTGTAGAATCCGCACTGGCAGGGTTCATTCAATGTCCTCTCTCTCGTAATCAAGTCTTGCTGGAAGTGTAGCTGTGGAGCGACTAGTTTCCGAAAGAAGGTGATTTTATGCAGCGCTACAGTCCCGTCTGAATTCTGACAGATTGACCGGCATGTGAGTTGAGACTCCACATGACGTTGCGCAATGCTGAACTCTCGCTCACATGTTGGCATGTGGGCCATCGAGTGAAGTAGGAATGTCCTCATTCTGGCACGCAGAAAGCACAATGCAGCAATCCACCAAGGGCTTCGTCATTGCTACCATTTGTTGCCGTCCTATTTCAGCATTCAATCTAAGGGTGCTTGAATCTTGAGACGGCTGCTTGAGGAGATTTGCTTCAGTCTTGGGAACTGCCTCCGGCATATGGTGCTGATGTATACTGCGATGTTGATTTTTGCACCAAAGAAGTGTGTGTGATATCTATTGAGGCCCTCATTTCGGCATCTCATGCCTGTCTCCTTGACAGGAGCCCTGCTACCCTCCAACATTGGGTTGTTTCAAAACAAGGGGCTTCCTTCTTGCGGACCTGCATCAAGGAGCCGCATTATATAGGTTTACTCAAAGCTGAGAGCACATGGCCGAGGAACTCGTGCGACATCAGCAAGTGCGATGTGTACGTTTGCCCTTCCCCACTTCATGTGGCATACGTGTGCTCCAAGGTGAAGGACGGCTTGCAG
This sequence comes from Symbiodinium pilosum, assembly GCA_905231905.1. Classification (NCBI taxonomy): domain Eukaryota; class Dinophyceae; order Suessiales; family Symbiodiniaceae; genus Symbiodinium; species Symbiodinium pilosum. Next base: position 91,818 of record CAJNIZ010046538.1, read on the forward strand.
AAAAGTGAGAGATAAATGTAAACCGCATGATGCATTCGGGCTTCTAACGCACTGGCACGGCCTCCAGCGCGAAAATACAACATGTAATGTAGTTCGTAATGATTCTTTTGTGCATTGACTTCAGTAGATGAATGTACCAGGAAGTCCCCTAAGAGGGGACCCCATCGTTTTGAAGCCTTCCCCTACATTTTGCCAAGAGTTGGTGCAAGACGATGGGTGAATGTAGATATGGTGTTTTGTTTTAAGCTGTCCGAGCTGCGCTGCACCTCCACAGTTGGTTGAGGACAAGACTTCGGAGATTCCAAAGAACCTGATCATTAGTCCAAATCCTTTGCGTTTACGCATTGCTTGCACGGGAGTTTCTCAGAACGGCCAGGTGCCCCTAAGAATCACACCCACAATCTTGACATGCTCCCTGAATGTTCTTGGGATCACTACAAGTACCCCTGTTTTGAGAGTTCCACATTTTTTTGTGGGGAGGTGTCGTCTGAAACCTTCTGAGAAGCCACCTCTGAAGGAGGGCATCAGCGTCTGCCCACAGAACTGCAACTTCAAGGGCTGCGGTGCCAAGCGGCCGCAAAAAGCAGTCTGTGTGGCTTCTGAGACAAACATGTAGGTTGTAAGGCACTACGGATGCGTGTAGGGAGGGGATGTGACAAGGGGGTTTCAGTAGTGAGTGGCAAGAGACTTGCAAATTTGTGCGAGTACTACCACTATTCGTCCTCAACGATTAACGATCACTGGAATCTGTTGCCTGTGCGAGCGCCTCTACACGGTTATATTATATGAGCTAGGGACTAAAGTGAGTTCGGGAAAGGGGGGGGACCTGTAGGGGAATATATAGGGTTTTAGGGGGGGACCTATTAAGGAATACACCAGAACTTTAGTCCAGGCTGCATATAAGCAGCCCACCCTGAAGTCATGGGAATATGCTTGTTTCATTGTCCTGTATAATATTCTCCCATATTCCCTACAAAAACCCCATTATAACCCTATTCTCATCTAGTCTAGCAGTTTTCATGTTCGTTTCCATTATCCCCATATCACCCAATAAATCCCACAGCAAGCTACTACCCCTAAACCTTAAACCCCTAAATAGTAGCTTCCTTCCTGCTTTCCATGATTCCCTATAAACCCTACACCCTAAAATCCTAAAACCCCAAACCCCAAAACCCCAAACCCCAAACCCCCAAACCCTAACATAAGAACCAGTAAGTTCAGCAGCCCACCCTACAGGCCTACACGGGCGAGATGGCTGTTGAGCAGATGAAGGCAGCGCGCCAAGGGCTTGGTACCCTGAGCAATGGGAATCTGTTGGGAAATATATGGTGGCTTTTAGTGATCATTTTTGGCATTACGCAGGGATATGTAGGGATAATGGGAGTATGTAGGGATATAGAGGGATTATATAGGGAGAATGAGAAAATGGAAGCTACTATTTAGGGCTTAGGGTTAAGGATTTCTCGGTAGTGCTCATTGCTACACTACGTGTGCTCCAGAAATGATGGAATACTTCGGGTGATTCACCTTTGACCCATTTCCTCCGATGAAAACCTCATGAGAACCCATCCCTACCAAACCCTTCCCTCATGGGTTCCCCTACTATCCCCCTCTACACTACCCCCCTCCTAGGTTCCCCTTTAAATAGCCTTAACTAGGCCTAATTCCCATAAGTAACCTTCTAGGTTCCCCTTTATATTGGCCTTAATTAGGCCAAATTACCCCATAAATAACCTTAATGACTTCAGGACCTGAAGATGGAGTGGGTTCTCATTGGCCATTCGGAGCGCCGCGAGTACTTCAAGGAAGCAGACGTAGAGTTCGGACTTCTTTACCTCTTGGAAAGCTCCCAAATACCAAAGCTCTTTAAATTCTAAACCCCTAAACCCCATAGCCCCCCTTAAGTAGATAGAATATGGGGTATATGGGCATCTTTTTTGTAATATATATAGACAGAATGAGGCTTCCCTAAACCCTAAACCCTAGTACGGGTCTTTTTGAAGCAGCAGTAAGTCTCACACTCATTTTGAGACACAACAAGCTCTGCTGGGGAGTTGTTCCTGCTCATGCATGGCATGCAAAGTGTTTATTGGGGTTAATTGGGGTTATACAGGGATATTGGAAAAGAAAATGGAAACTACTATAGAATATCCAGGTTGTCTAGGTTTCAGGGTCTTAGGTGTTTTCCTGTTCTCCTTGCTGGATAGCGACGCTTATCTGTCACTAGTTGTTTGCTTTCTCGACCCGTAAATAAGCAAGCAGCAGCAGCTTGCTGCAAGGAGTCATTCAGCAACAGTGTTCTTCTTACCCTGAAACCCGGGGATGTTACCCGAATAATGGAGGGGTCATGTTGGGTTATTATGTCGGGTTTAGATTTTTGGGTCTATCTAGGGTTCATATGGGGGCTATACAGGGTGCAGGGAGATTACTTCAACAATGGAGAATCAAATGGAAAAGGAAATGGAACATGAAGTGGCATCTGGGATGATAAAAGGGCTTAGGGTTTGGAGTACCGCCTAGGTAGTTATAGTACGAAGCACTACTGTCACCCACCATCCCCTACTGGTACCTCTAGTCGGATGAATGGGATACTTGAAGGTTTCCTACATAGCCTAAACTCTTTTTTGTGTACTTGTCAACGACATGACGACATGCCTACACAGTGTGCCATCATTATTGTCAAATATGATCTCCATGGAATTACGAGTCTTGTTGTTGTTACCGTGTAGTGGAAGCCTTTGAGGCCCAGGTCTTCTTCGGCAGTCATGGGTTGCCGAACTTAGCTGACTGAAATTACGTGCCTTACTACACCTTGCTACACGCTAGCTTTTTTGGGTGAGGCTTTTGGTGTTTAGGGCTTCGGGTTCACGATCCGGAGGTTAGGCCTTGGTCAGGGCTTGAGCGTTGAGCCTCATGAGGCCCAGAGGAACACGTACAAGAAGTCGTGGCAAAATTAAGTACTTATAAACCCTAAACCCTATATAACCCATTATAATGGTTTCCATTTTCTTTTCCATTATCCCTATATTACCCCAATATACTACAAGTACTTGGGTGGCCTGGGAGGGCTCATCACCGAATCTCCTAAACCCTAAACCCTAAACGCTAAACTCCTGTTTCTGAGCTTGGATGTCCTGTATGAGCGCAAGAAACGCATACAGAATACGTTCTATAGTTACTACTACATTGCTAGAATTACGAATATTATGAATACTATAGTAACTATTAGGACGCACAGTCACTGGACCCTTACTGAAGGAGTCCAACGAGCTGCTTGCTGAGAAGATGCACCTTGCCTTGTTGGCTTATGGCCAGGTAGTATGTAAGGAACATAAATTGGAGTTTCTCAAAACAACCCGAGTTAAATCCATACTAGAGACCCCTTCGCTATATTCCTCGGGTCCTTATGTAGCACCCGATTTTGAGAAACTTCCACATGTGATTTCTTCGGGCAGAGCTGTACTCTATCTTGGATGATCGAGCTTCGGCGGAATGGAGCGGAGGGTGGGTCTTCTTCAGCACGGGTGTGGAGGGCGTTCAGTGTCTAGGTTGGGTGACTGTGGGGCGGCGGGTTTTGTTGTTGCTGTGCCATGGTGGACAACACGGCTTCGGATTCTTATTGAGTTTTATGGGGGAAGAAAGCAGTCGAGGAGCGTTGGAAGGCCCCGAGGAGTGTTCAAAAAGTTGTCTTCGTCAAGACCATTTTCTACATGGTAGATCTGTGACCCTAAGCCAGGCTGCACCCCAAGGGGAAACTTCTACAAATTCTGATCGCGTTTTTTTTTCACGGAATTCCTTTGTCATGTGGAGTGATCAAACCACCTACACCGACAACTGAGCTTTCCCCTTGCATGGCTTTCAGGTTGTCACATGAACGAGGAACACACATTGCTTGCATTCCCTGGCCCTTGGCAGCCTGTTTCATCCTATAGCCTCCGCGAGAGGGGACGAGACCCTCCCTGAGAAGGATGAGAAAATGGTCTTTATGCTTTGAAAAGACCTTCACGCGTTTGCAGCATCGCTTGCAATCCCCGAATGTCTCCATTATGCCCAAACGCATCCTAACTCGCACCTCCCCAAGGAAGATGATCCTGGATTCTGGGCTGAAGTGCATCTACGCCATCGGTGAGAAGCTTCCGGAGCGTGAGATGCATGGTCTGCAATTCAGACTGAGGCTTCTCTAGACTTTCCCAAGCAAAGCTAGGAGTTGAATAATGGCTGTCTGGTCAAAGGGACCTCATGGTTGCTTAGGATAGGGAGTCAGACTTGCTGTTCAGGACCCACGCAAAGTGCCTGTCACTCTGCTCTGCTGAATCACTGATCTCCCAGACGCTGGAGCCTCCGGCTTTTGACAGCTTCTGATCTACCAAAAAGAAAAGGACCCATCGATAAGGACCTGAAACCAAAAAACAAACTCTTAGTCTTGAATCCTAAGCCACAAACTCAACAAGGAAGCTCAAGCTCCAAGGAAGGGCCTGGAGTCCACCATGGCTGTTTGCATTGAGCCGCCTCAGCTTCATATTGGCTGAAGAGTTTGGGTGTATAGTCCCCCTTAAGTAGATAGAATATGGCTTTGGGTATATTATACTAAGATTCCCTTATACCCCATATTCTATCTACTTAAGGGGGACTATAGGGGTACAAGGCTGTGGGGTTTAGGAGTGCGGGAATGCAGTAGTGGCAGTTTGGGGTCTTGAGCTGACGAGCCTGCGTTCAGCAATCAACAGTGGAGTAATCGGGTGTGGTGGTTTTGAAGTCTTGGGACCCACTGCTTCTGGGTTTTTAGGGGGCTAGCGCATTGGGTGTGCATGCGTCGGAAAGCCTTGGGTTCCAGGGCCTTCCGGAGTTGGAGTTCAGGATGGATCCCTGCAGCAATTGCTGGAAGTTAGATTACCATGTTCCTGGGCAGTCCTGACGGCTTTGCCTGGAGTGACCCCTTTGCTAGCAGAAGCTAGGATCCAGCGAATGCCTCAGAAGGTAGAGAGCTTCCAGCATCTGTCTGGACAGGATAGAGCTTTTCTTCCCATGGTAGCCCCAGTAAGCAAGACCAGACATCTCACCTGTAAAACTTTGTGCCAACAAAATGTGGGGCCCTTCATGTGGGTGCATGTTTCCTTCAGCTCGAAAGATGTACAAACTCTTCTGGCCATTCCCTATGAACCCTTAATCATACTGAACCTTTTTAAACTCTAACCCCCAAAAGAGCAGCATATCCTACAGCCCCAGGCCCTGTGTCCCACAACTGGACGCCTAACCAAATTTGTGAGACCCTGGTAACTAATGGAGAACATGATGGAGGCTCCCACAGCGACACAGGCGGACGTAAGTACCCCCTTCCCGAATCATGAACCCCCTCCACCCCCGACCATAGATCTTGCCCCAGTACACAACTTCATTATGTCACGTAGGAATACTTACACTTAACCCTAAACGCTCAACCCTAAAACCCTGAACCCTGGTTGAGTAACAACTGAGGCTGCAAGCCATCTTTTAGTGTTGCTGAGTCGGTTATGGCTTGGCTTGAGAAGGCAGCCTGAGATAGAAGCGGTTGAGGGCTTAGGTTTTAGTCTCTATTGTCGAGAGTACCATCTGCCGGCAGTCCAGCAGTCCGAGCATCAAGAAAAAGGTTTTAGAGATGAATGCTACCCACTTAACCCTTGTCACTCCAAGGACGAGCATGTCTACTGCTACACTGAACCCGAAGCCCTGATAAACCCTGAACATCCTAACCCTGTCAACCACTATAATTCTAACTTCCATTTCAATTGCCATTCTCTTCCCGACTATATTCTCCATTGTTGTGGGACAATATCCCTCAACTCCAGACCCTAGATAGTAGTTTCCATTTTCTTTTCCGTTGCAGTATCCCTATACAACCCTACATATAACTCCTATATATCCCCTATATATCCTTGCGTCCAGGGGCACCCTGCCTTAGATCAGAGGCAGCTGCAGATGGTCAAGGGCCTGCTGGACCCAACCAAGGCCACCGGTTCAAGGCGTAGGGACCCTGTACATACAGGGTTGAGGGCTTAGGGTTTAGGGTTGAGGCCTGGGATGTAGTGATTAGGGTTTAGGATTTTTGGCGCAACTTGCCCAAGTCTGAAAGACAAGCCATCAATTCTGGCTGTTGTGGGCATCGGAAGTTCTTGATTCAGATTCTTTGCGAGCCCAGATGTACAAAGCGGTTTACATGGTTGTGTCTATCACCCCTTCCCGCCTGAACGTAAGTTACACTTCCCGCTGAAAATCGGTATGTCTTTTGTAGCATGTACTTGCGGTCAAGTTTTTTGAGTCCAGATCCCATGATGCCAAAGCGAATTTCTGAAGACATGTTTTAGAGAGACCCCTCCCCATATAACTCCCTCAATAACCCTGGCATAACCCCTTTTCAACCATATGTAACCCCATATAACTTTATTCTTCCGTATATACGTCTACATACCCTCCATACCGTATACCCAATTATGACACAGTAGTTTCCATGTTCTTTTCCATTATCCCCATATAACCCCAATATAGCCCCATATATAATCCCCCATAATCCCTGTAGTTTCCATTATCTTTTCCATTATTCCTAACCCTAAACCCTAAACCCTAAACCCTACGTATACCCCCAGGTTGTGATCGCCTACGAGCCGGTCTGGGCAATTGGCACTGGCGTGACTGCGACTGCTGAGCAGGCCGCTCACCTGCTACCACGCAGTTTAGGGTTTTAGGGGTTTAGGGCTTTAGGGTTTAGGGGTTTAGGGGTTTAGGGTTTTAGGGGTTTAGGGGTTAAGGATTTAGGGGTTAAGGGTGATTTGGATTGATTTGAAGGGTTGGTAAAAGATGGGAGCTAGTACAATGGAGTCAAGCGGAAAATACAATGGAAAATTAGATAGAAACTAGGGTGATATAGGGTTATGTAGGGGAATGGTAAAGAAAATGGAGCCCCTCCCCCCATGGTCTAAGTCAGGATCAAACTATAACCTCCCGCCCCTGCAGTGGTGCTGTGGCCTACGGTCTGGGTTGTGAGGATTTATAACCTATTACCCTCACCCCTCGTGGTCCTGTGGCCTGTGGTGTTGTTCACATTTTGCTTATGGAGTATTTGCAGAGGGTTTATCATGTTTAACGGGTCATCATAGAAGGCTTCAGGGAGGTTTACACAGGGTTCATAGTTTTTGGAAGGCTGATGTAAGATGAGGAACACCCCAATCCAATTGACTGTGCGTACGCTTGGAACCCGACAACGGATCATGATGAGGACCACCCTGGCATCTGTGACTGTTGGTGCTGTCGAAATGCGCCGAAAGCATGAGGGGCTATAAGTGATGACAGCTACGAGAATGGCGGCCCTGACGTGCCAAAAGCCATGACAGTTACGAGGATGGCGACCCCAATTGGCCTCATCCCTGTGACTGTTGGGGGTTGGCGGGCTGGGAATGCACAGCGCAGGCATATGAGAAGACCAGAGGATGTTAAGTGGCTAACTTTTGATTTTCTCTTGCTTGCCTAGGATAGTACAGGGTTTTGGGTACAGAGGTGTAGGATGTAGGGTGCAAGGCTCCAGTTCTCTCGTTTCCTAGGTCATATGCCACCTGAGGACCTGACATCGTTCAATTCCGAGGGAGGGAATGACCCACGTTGTGACCAGGTGGTATCTTACGGTCTCTTATAGTTATCATTGTAGATGACACTAGCCTTCATAATTTGCCAACCTTCAAGTCAGAAGGCACAAGGTTTTGGAGGTGGGGATCTCTGCTTCTCACGGCCTTGTGACAGGCTCCTCCCAGGCTTTCATACCTCCTTTGCAGAGTTCCACAAGAGTTTCAATCTGGCGCTGGCATCTCCAAGCACATTCACGTAAGCCACTTTTCTGACGTGTTTCTGTCCCTGCCTTTCATAAAACGAGCAAATCTACGTACATCTACATTTGTGAGGAGGGAGTGCCTATTCAAAAACAACCGCAATCTCTAAATCCTGAGCCCCTTTTTGCCCTCAACCCCTTAAACGTCCCTGAAAAAGTCCCTGAGCGCTCAACCTAGCCCCAGGCCCCACAAAACTACGGTGCTGGGAATACCTGCGGCCAGGCACAGGAGACCCACGCTGAGATCCGCAAGTGGATCGCTGCCAACGTCAGCGAGGCTGCGGGAGGATCTTGTAAGCAGGCTGAAAACGGATATAAACGGGGATTATGATATGGCTTATACTAACTGAAGCTAGCACGCATGAAGCAACAAGTTGAGGGTTTTCCGGTTCATCGCGCTTTGGGTGCTTGGCCTAGGGTCAACGTTTAGGATATTTTGAGGTGTCAGAAAGTCATCTGCATCTTACACCTGGCATTCTAATGCAAGGTGGCACTAGGGACCCTGTTATCCAGATTCAGGAGTGCGCCGCGGGCATTCGCATCCAGTACGGCGGCTCCGCCAACGCCAAGCCCCGTGGCAGGAAGAGTTTGACAGGGTTCAGGATTGATTTGGCATCCTATGGATAATGCGGATGATAGGGGTCTGCATATTATGTGACAAATTCCCATCTCTCCCGCAGGTAGGCGGGCTGCACTGTCCCTGATATTTTACATCTGGCTTTAGCCAGCATCTGGGTCAAATATAGAAATGGTTGTTGGTTCTCTTTTCTACTGCCATTCGGGAACATGAAGCCAAACCTGCAGCTAGATGCAACAATTGGAAGGAAATCTGATAGTACGTTCAGACGAAGGTTTGTTGCCTGTTCGACCCTGAATGTGATACTAATGTGAGCCTTCCCCATGGGCGAGTTCGTGCCCCCAGCTCCCACACGGAAGACTGAATCCTCCGACTGAATGCTCAGACCCCTTCCAAAATGTCAGTCAGCACCGCAGTTCTTGGTCCTAAAACCTCAGGCCCCAGTCTCAGGCCACAAACCTCTAAGCTTCAGGCGTAGGTCTTACATCCCTCATAACGTGAGGACTCCTAAGCCCCTCCTCAAAAGGATCCTAAACCCAACATTCTGACAGAACGCAGCCGCACGGGAGCCGAGGAATGCGCCCGAACTCTCCGCTTGCCCGGACATCGATGGCTTCCTGGTCGGTGGCGCCTCTTTGCACCCTGGTTGCAATTCACTCACGCAGTAACTAAACAAACTTTGAACGTTCATTTAGGAAATTCAGCCCGGGGGTCTCATACCGGGTTACGATTATCCTTGCAGAGCTCCTAAGAAGGTCATGATTGCCTGGGCCTTCTTTAACTTGTACATTGCAGGGACCAGACTTGAGGCCTAAGCTTGTTTCGAGAACCCACATATCCATTCAGAGATGGGAGCATCTCTTGAGGGCAGAGTACTGGACACGTCTCAAGAGGCAGACCCTGCGAATTCTACCCTCAGCCCCCAACCTAGGCCACAATCCCTCCCTACGAAACATTGATGGATTTCATGACAAGCTCATTTGACCAAGCCTCAACTCCTGTTATCCTTAGTGGCGGTCTTGCCAACCGATCCTGATGATCCTGTGGTTTCCACTTGCCTGCAAGGAAGCCGGAGTTCAAGGACATGCCTGGGTCTTTGGGTGGGGATTTTGAGGTGTAGGGGGCTTCAAAGTTTGAGTCTGGATGTTTTAAGGATGAGTCAAGTTGCGCTGGCATTTTGTCAGGATTTGTTTCCAACAAGCCCTAAGCTACCGGCCCGGCAATCATCTTGTATCCTTCCGTGCAACCGCAGCTACGACCCAGCATGTCAATTCTAAGTCTAGTAGCTTATCGGAGTCTCTGCAGTCGCAGTACACTTAAGAATGTTCCAGTTTCAGATGCATTTTGTTGTTGGTAAAGCATAGCAGCTTCGAGATGCCTTTTTTGTGCACGTATGTTCTGTCGGTTTCAGTGTCAGGGTATCTGGAGCATGGGCGGATGCTTTCCAGAGGCACAGCAGGCTTTGACTTCAAAGAAACAGTCCAGGGAGGGATATAGTGCAAAAGCAAAAAAAGGCAAAACACAATCATCAGAACGGGCAGTAATTACGCAGAAAGCTTGGGACATGTTTTGTTCTCCTTCCAGGAATCAATGGAGACGACCGAAATCGCTACGGGTGTTTTATTTGACGTTCGAGGTTTGTTTAAAAACTTGAAGGTGGACAGGAACAGTTTAGGTGGACCCCCCACCCAGTAATAGTAGCTATAACGGATAATAAGGACTATATTCGGGTGCGCTTATAGTCCTATTATACCACTATTACAGGGTGGGGGGTCCTCCTAAGGGATAGTGCTTGCATCGGTGATTGTGTCCAGAGAGCCGCGCACGTAGCATCTACGCGGATGATGGGATTCTACGACGACGCAGGCAGTGCAGATAGAATTGCATGCGAAACGCGACGGATTGCTGGGAAGGCGAATGATGTTAGAGATCCATTTGGGAGGTCACCTAGGGAGGAAATTCTTTTGTGGAGATATACAGGGGAGACACTACTTTGGGTCATTCCTGTCTCCTCTTACATTGTGGTAATTATTCCTGTAAAGGGAGAATGCCCTAAACACGGCCATACACTATCAATCATAGTGCGTGGTAGTTTTTAGGAGAAGTCACCCGGAGACCTGGCAAGGACATCGTGGACGCGATCAGCGCTGCCAAGTCTGCCTGAGGCAGCGGCCGTAAGGCCTGACAGGGAGGGTTTAGGGTTTATAGTTCCCCTTAAGTAGATAGAATATGGGGTATATGGGGATCTTATTATAATATACCCAAAGCCATATTCTATCTACTTAAGGGGGCTATGGGGTTTCTGTCGGCTTGAGGGGTCTGTACAGGGCACATTGGAGAGTCCTAGTTCAAAACAGAGGGGTTTTGGGTAGAGTCAATGGCACAATGGGATTAGTTTCTCAAAATGGAGTTACTCTGCAAGTAAATGAGGTACGCATGAGAACTTCAAGAGGATTATGGCCGTTATTAGGGATCGTATAGTGGACAGGTGGACACACGCCAGTTGCGCTTCGAAGACTTAGTACTCCCAGTCCGCCAAGCATGGGAAAATTCACGTCCTGCTTGGGGGACACATATCCGATCCAGAGAGTGATCAAACTACGCAGGACCTCAGGTATACCCGGATGGCTTTGCAGAGAGTAATGTGAAAGGTAGCAAGTCCAGGCGATATGGACCCCGCAGAAGGCAGTGCTAGCAATTGCAGGCGAAGCTTTTTGAAAGCTTTGAAGGCTCAAGCCCGCAAGGCCTACCTCAAAGCCTGGGCCCCCACCAAAGCCCACACCACACATTGACAATCTTATGACGGCCTCCGTTTTCAAAGCTACTATTGGGGCTTTTGCTCCTGCTGGCATTTGTTTGAAATCCTCCTCCCCCTCCTTGTCCGGCATGTCCGCCTTTGGCTTTACATCTGCCTCCTTCCAAGATCTTCCAAGATTTTGCGAGCCTCGTGTCGCCCTGCTCCAGGTTTTGCAATCGATTGTTTTGTGATCTTCTGGCCGCCAGCTTCTTCGGCACGGCCTGGCGTGATTGGTGGAAGAGTTTGGCCGGGGAAAGAAGGGACGCATTAAGGTTATGTGTGGGTTTTATGGCACGCATATGGATATCAGTCCGTGAGTGCTGCCCTTTTGGGGTGCTGTTCTACAACAATCTTGACAGCGTTAACTTGGGCAGCAAGCGGGGCCCGTCAGATGTTTTTGCAGAGCTATGAGAGATGGGTAGTTAATTCCTTTCCATTGGGCCTTTGGTGCCCAAGATAGAGTAAGATTGTATCCTCTGTGGCCATAGCACTTTACAAGGCAGGATGATGTACTCTTCCTTGGATCAACCTGGTTCATCATTCCTGCTTCGTCATCTCAGGGCCTGAGCCCGCTGAGTTAGGGTTCCTTACGCATCCCATGGCTAAGGCTCGTGGCCTTGCGGATTGTAGGGTGCGGATGTTAGGATCTGGGAACAGCGGATTTTGACAAGTAGGCCTACCCTGAACCCTACACCCCACACCACTAATTATCATAACGGGTTGTGAGTCCCAAGAGGCCGAGAGACCACGTTGACCATTGCATCAAGCTTCCTTGCGATGTGAGATTTCTAGAAATCAGGGGCCCCATTTGGGGAGTTTGGGCAAATATAGGCATCGGATCTTCAGGGATTGTCAACGGTTGTGATTTCCCCCTTGGCCATGTGGATCCCGTAGGCCCCTTAGGCTTCAGTGGAACCTGTATACCCAACTAAACCCTAAACCCTTAAACCCTAAACGCTAAAGCCTTAAACGAAGGAACCCTAAGCGCTAAACCCTGAAACCTACATGTTTGGATTCGTCGCCTTGTTGCATATGCCATCAGCAGCTCAAGCCAGGTGTCTCCTGAGTGAGTCAACGACGAGTTTGGCGAGCATTTCTTGCATAGCGGCAGTTAACATCATGTGCATGGGCTGCTGGGTCGCTGGTAAGGCCCTAAATTGTAAAACCTTAAACCTCTATCCGAAGCCCTAAACCCTAAAATCAAGACCCTAAATCCTAGGCCCCGACAGGCTTCATGAGGTGAGCGTCCGGCTGATACTGGTACTGCTTTGCCAGCCTTCTTCCTGATTGAAGAACCACCGTGGCATTCCAAGAAGACATCAGGGTTTCATGGCGACACCATGCTCCTGCAGCTATTCCTGCCACCGTTTCTACCACAACAAGGTATAACTGCTACAGCTACTCAGGTCATGGTTTGATAGGTTTATAGGTTGCTTGGGCTCTGGGTGGGCTTTAAGGCAAATTATAGTGGGAAGAATGTTTCCCATAGCTCTGATCCAAACTAGCCAGATCAAGAAATTGTACTTTGCTGTGCTCCTTACCTGGCAGCCCTGCAAAATTCTGGTCATCGCCTGCTAACTAGTCAGGGGTGCGTCCGCGTAGCATTTTCTCCGCTGCCTGCACGCTTCAAAAGTTGCATTGCGCGCGTGTGTCGGGGGCTATATCGGCATGGGCATCTTGCAACATGTGTCAGTCTTGCAGGAAACCCGACTCGAGGCGAGCCCGAATGTTAAGATATAGTGGAAGCCGTCGGGAGCCTTCTAGACCTCAGCGCGAAGAACCGTCCATCGATGCTTTTGTGGACTTGGACCATGGGTTTCTGTTGTAGTTGCGGTGAAAGTCTATGGGGTGCTAGGAGTCTGGCACTTGAAGCTTGCCTTATGTTATGTGGGTTGAGGACGAAGACTCCACTGAGACCCAAAATCCTGAAGAAGCCTTCAGCCATGTGATTAAGCATGATCTCCAGACGACTTGTGCGAGGATGCGCAACAAGTGTGTTATAAATCCCCGCTAAACGTACAAATCCTTACAATTACAAGCTCAATTCAGCAAACCCTGAACAATACACCTGAAAAGCCTTATATTAAACCCCCTCACCCCCTAATATTAAATACTCCCAATATAGAATGATGTACCACAACGGGGAGTAATGAATATGAGGGGGGTTGGGGGGGTTTCAATATTAGGGGGAGGAGATTACACCCTATCGTCTCCGCACCGAGGCGAACAGCGCAGGAGTGGGATTCGCTCTTCTTCACGCCTGACCAGCTCACGGCCCTGGGGTTATGGGTTCAACTAGTACCCCCCTCTAAACTACACCCCCTAGGTTCCCCGCTTAATTAAGGTTATTTAGGGCTAATTAGGTTTAATTAAGGTTAATTAAGGGGGAACCTAGGGGAGGGTAGTATAGAGGGGGTACTAGTTGAACCCAGGACGGGGGGCACCCAGAGAGCCCAATACCTGTTAATTACGAAATGGGTGGTAGTCAAAAATTGTGATCCCTTTTTGGGTACCCTAAATATTAGGTACCGTTTATTTAGGGATCCAAAAAAAAGGGACCATAATTTTGATAACCACCCAGATATACCTCAAATTATACTAGGACCCTTAGGATGATCTAAGGACCCTTAGGATGATCTAAGGTGTATCCCTTAATTAAGGGGTATTGGGCTCCCTGGGCTTTGGGAGCAGGATGTGGGGGTTTAGCAGTTGAGCTTTGGGATTGTTGGTAGCATTTAGTTAGGGACTGGGGGTGTAGACTTTGGAAGATGGTGTGGGGTTAGGGGAGTGTAGGGTTTATGACAATTAGGTTCAGGGGTATAGCCTGAGGTTGAGGCATTGTTCTTGGTGTAGGTTTGAGGGTTTAGGGGTTTGAAGTGCAAATACCTTGCTTCCTGCAAAGATGTTGGCCAGAACCTCAGTAAAACTCTCATGACCTGAGGTTCCTAAGGAACAATTCCTGGTTAGGCAAAATGCTAGGTAAAGTTTTTTGGAAACTATGATTATAAGGCCTCCCCTGTTTAAAGTAAGATAAAGCTGCGCTTTATGTAGCGCAGAAGTTGTCGCATTCAAACATGGGACTTGTACTGACCCTCCTCGGGGTGGTGCGAGCAGACGACATGGAAGTTGCACCTGGTCCATGGCAGCGTTACTTCTATTTTTCATACATAATACTACTGATATTCTTAGTAATGTTATGGATGTTCTTCATTATAGTAGTAGTACTAATCATACTCCTGTGAATGTCATAATTTTCAGGTTGCGCTGCTGAGTTGTGGGGATGGCCATGCGGGGGTTTCCCAAAATTAAGGGGTTCAAGGATGAGTTTTGCCTTATCTTGTGGGATGTAAGGAGGACCCTAAAGGAGGAAATGCCACGCTTGCTATAACTGGCTTATGGGCAGTTTCTAAAATTTAAACCTTAAATCTTCAAGTCTGGCTTGTGTGTTGGAGGTTGACAGCCTATTGAATGAAGGTAGGAAAAAAAGAAGATGGAAACTGCCACTAGGATCCATTCTGTCCTTCCTTGCTAACTAGAAGTAGGGATCACGAGTATGGCCCGAAGCTCGGCACCTCTTTGGGCAGAACGTGACGCAACTTGGCATAGAGCTGATCATAACTCCTTTCTTTACATAGGACACCATGTAATCACCTCCCCCAGCCCCAGAAATTGAAGAATGCTCCCATTGTGGTTTAATATAATATCTAGGTAAGGATTTTTTAGTGGGCTAGGGGGTTGGAGCTTAGGGGAGCGGATGCATCCCTTCATATTTCTAGATATTTAGCTGGAAGATCCCAGTCTGGTCAAAGACGGTACATCCAAGAATGTTCATTAACAGGTCAATCCCTCAGATACCTCGACATCTTATAGTACCGAGGACTGGTGCACCCGATCATCTTCCGGCCCCCAAGAATAATTTCCCACCCCTAACCATAAATAACCACCCAAAAGATCATTACCAAGCTCGGCAAATCTGTATCATTAGAGTCATTATCAGAGGGGGATTAAATAATTGCTCTTCATAAGCCACCCCTGCACTTGTTCTCTCCATCGCACTCCTCTTTGAACCATGAGCCCCAACACCTCCCTAGCAGCCGTTCATGACCCTTAACTGCTTTAGAGATCCCTGTGCCAGACAAGTGTACTTTCTCCAAAAGGGACATGTCCACGGATAATATGTATATATATATATAGATATACACACTGCATTTTTGGGATCTATCTTGCGGCCGCAAATCTGCCAATAGTCCCATTTGTTTCCCCTGGAAGGGCTTCAGCGTGGAGTCGCCAGTTGTCTCCAAGAGCGTTGCGCCCGCCGCTTCATCCTTGGTTCGGCTGTTTGGGATTTGGCATTTAGTGGTTGGGGTGTATAGTCCCCCTCAAGTAGATAGAATTTAGCCTTGGGTATACTAGACAAGATCCCCACTTACCCCATATTCTATCTAGATAAGGGGGACTATAGAGTTCCGGCTTTGCGGTTGTCAGTTGAGGACCTGACGTTTATGGTAGCTTACGGTTGAGGATTTTGGTGGGACACAGGTTGAGGGGCTTAGGGTAGGGTGTGGCCGTTTCAGCATGTGTTGCGAAATTCCGATGCAATTCCTAGCAAGCAGGTAGTTTGCTGTTAGGGACGGGAGAGCTTGAGACTTGGTGCGAGCGCCAGGTTAAGAATGAGCAGTACCTGGAGGTAGCCTGTAGAGGGGAGAGGGTAGGACGCATCATTGAGGTCTCAGGCTCACTGAGCATGCCCTCTTCCGCGTGAAATAGGCAAAACGACTAGCCTTCCTCTGAGCAGAACTTTGAATGAGCACACACTACGCTCTCAAGCCGCCAAGCATTGCTAACCCCGGATTGTGGCCGTCAATGCTTGCAGATTGAAGATGAAGTTCTCATGGTCGTTGTTCTAGTTAGCTCTTTTAGAAGTTCAGTGGAGCCGCAAGCCCAAACCTTAAACCCTTGTTTCGCGCCTTCATCCTCTGAAGGTCCAGAGTCCTCAGAAACAGGGCCAGGTGGTGCAATTCGCGGAGCAGCACTCGCTGGTTCAGGGCGTGGGGAGCCCTACTAAAAAGAGCTTAGGCCTAAGGTAAGAGTAGGAGTAAGAGTAATACAAACCGCTTACAAGCAGATAAGAATCACCTGCTGGGCCATAATTGTGCAATGTGAGCTTGCAAGGGTTAACCTATCTCAGAGATGATAGGCATCTTAGCTTGCAACAGTTTCAGGCGGCTATCCTTCTCTAGGAGGATTCCCATTCGGGCGTTATGCCCTGGCTGCTTGCAGAAGTATTTCACAAGAAGGTGAACTACAGCCACCTGCATAGTTCCGGTTAGATTTCTAGAAATTATAGGAATTACAGTACTAATAGTAACAGTAGTAATAATAGTAAAAATTGTAATAATAGTAATAAAAGTCGCTGCGGCGGGGTTGCTCATGACATCCAGGATTGTAATGCAGCGTGTCTGTCCAAAGCCTCCTGCCGTTGTCGTTATGTCAAAGAGAGCCCCCATGCTGGAGTACACCTTCGGGCCCCCAGCTATGGCAAGATGCTATGGAAATCTGAGGTGAGTAGTCCTGGTGCCCATGTGCGAGACATTTCAACAAAGAGTAGTACTGTATTGAGAGAGAGAGAGAGAGAGAGAGAGAGTAGGGCTGTATTGCCGCAGCGTCCCACAAAAAATGGTTTTGTGCCCAGGCTCCTACCGGGATTATGGATTAAAGTAGTTTGGGGTAAATTACGGGCGTGCTGGGGTAAATGACGGGCAGGCCGATTCTTGATTTGTCAGGGTGGTACATTGCGTGACTGAATGTCACAGCGATTGATTGCAATTGACTGGGATGGGAATTCAAGCCCATCAACTGCGCATTATAGAGCAGATGTTAGGAGGACCCCCCACCCTGTAATAGTGGTATAATAGGAATATAAGAGGACCCTAATACAATCCCTATTATCCTTTATAGTCACTGTTACTGGGTGGGGGGTCCACCCAAAGCAGATGCCTCAAGATTCCAATGCCCAAGAGCTTGCTTTGCCTACAAAACTTTTCACGAGATGAGGTCAAGGAACAAATGCCAAGTCTTCCCCTAATTCAGGTAAGTGTGCAGAGGGTTTAGGGTTTAGGGAGGCCACTAAACAGCTATCCAGAAAACTGACACGCGAAATCTTAAGCCTCCCCATCCCTGTCTGTGTGCGCCGCCAAGATGCAAAGCTTGCAAATGACCAACTCCCTCAACAACTACGCATGCTGCCAAGCCATTACACGTAGGTTTCGGACATTGTGGGGTTTGTGGCTGTGAGGGGTTTTCCTTAGATTTGATGCAGAGGTTTGGATTTGCATGTCGACATCCTGAGCTTTGCTGATCGGTGCTTCGAGATCACGTCCGGGATCGGCCTTCGGAGATCAAGGTTTGACGTTCATACTAGCTGAGATCCTCCCCAACACATGATATGTGCTTCCACGCTTGTTTGGGAGAGGGCACTGACTCCACCATGGTCGACGAGACGGGGTGCATTGACTCGTAAGGGCTGTGGTTTCATAGCTTGTGATTGTAGACATTGCTGGGTCCGCAGGCACCACGGGGATTTCCAGAAATATGGTCTTTGTATTTTTGTATTTCAAAGTGCCCATAAGATGGAATATCATTGTGTCCTACAGTGGGACATGGCACGCCCAGTTTACAAATCGTCATACATGATTCTTTGGAGCTGCCCAGCAATTCACTACACAAGGACTACGTGACCGCTACTTCCTGATGGATTTAGCAGTGCTACTGGCTACTGCATGTTTCGATCTTACCCGCCCAGTTGAGGACTGGTTAAGCCTTCCCCAAAGGTCTAAGCTATGTTGCCGCTTGGAGCACGAACTCCCCGAACCACCCTAAACCCTAAACCCCAAACCCTAGAGTTTGAGCCTCTGTCAAAAGCTGTTTGGCTGCCACAGAAGCAAGATGGGCTGCATACTAATGTAGAAGCCTGTGTAGTTAGCCCTTGTAGCCTGAACAATTACGTACCTATAGTAGCCCTCCTACTCCAAAAACTACGATAGTGGGCCCCTACATTATCTCCTAAGGGGCCAGTCTTGCGAGTGAAATTCGCTCTGTTGAGGCAGCCAACCTTCCGACACCGCAAATGCCAGGCGTGGCTTGATGGTTTTAGTGTTGGGGATTACAGCGTTACATTTAGGATTTAGGGGTTTATAGGGGTTATATGGGGATTACATAGGTTATTTTGCGGCATATACGGGTAGTTCCCAAAATTAGGTCCCATTTTGGTACGCCTGAATATTAGGTGCCGTAATATAATCTATAACCAAAAGGGGCCCACAATTTTCGGAACTATCCATACATGGGTAGGCCAGCAAAGGGATTTGGAGTGTGCGTTGGGCGTTAAGGGATGGAGGGCTCAGGCTTCTGTTTTGAGCTTAGGGAAATTGATTAGGTTTAGGGTTCAGGGGCTGGGGTTTAGGCTGTGGGGCTCAGTAGTGAGTAGTTCTCGACATCTGAACATGGGAGTTCCTGATTTATGGTATTGCATAGGTGCCATTCGGTAAGCTCCAAAGAGGCGTTCAGCTTTCAATAATTGGTTCGGAAGCATGCAAGCAGTTGTTTCGATTTTCAAAATAACCAGGGAGTGCGTAGTTCATGGAGGGCCATTGAAAACCCAAAGCCCTTTTGAGACGATTCTGCTTTCTGTTTCCTGAAGGACGTTGGCCGTAAACCGTTTTCGGATGGTTTCGAAGATAACCTGTTTGGTGAACTCCTTCAGCTTGAAATGTGGCGAGCTAAACAGGGCTGGGCGGCTTGGTACGAGGAGCTGCGCCCGTTTCTCGCCTCTCGTGAGTAGATAGAATATGGGGTATATGTGGATCTTATCATGATATTCGGCAATTCCATGTTCTATCCACATAAGGGGCGGTGGCGCTATAGGCTTCTTACAATCAACGTCGACCAGCCAAGCTACTGCTCATGGCACTTGCATGTGTCTGATGGCCAGATCTATCCCTCGTGAACAGCATCGGCGAATTTGGGATAACATGGGATAATGGAAAAGAAAATGGAAACTACTACATAGTATATTGGGGTCATATAATATAGGGAGAATGGAAAAGAAGATTGAACCTACTTTATAGCATATGGGGGTTATTTTTTTGGGATAGTGGAAAAGACAATGGAAACTACTACAGTAACTTGGGGTTATATAGGGATAATGGAAAAGAAAGTGGAAACTACTTTAAAGCATATGGGGGTTATATATGGACAGTGGAAAAGAAAATGGAAATTACTTTATAGCATATGGGGGTTATATATGGACAGTGGAAAAGAAAATGGAAATTACTTTATAGCATATGGGGGGTATATATGGACAGTGGACAAGAAAATGGAAATTACTTTATAGCATATGGGGGGTTATATATGGACAGTGGAAAAGATAATGGAAACTACTATAGTATATTGGGGTTAGACTCTATTTTCCATGCATTGTAGCATTCTGCAGCTATTCGCTTAGCAGCACTTAGTTGTAGTATTTGCCCTAATTAGTCTTGCAAGATAGGGTCATCGTGTAGCAGAGAAGAGCAATAGAAACAGCGGCAGCAACGGTCATCACGACCGACTGTGCTTGTGATGGGAGCAATGGTGGCGACGCACACTTAAAGCGCTTCCTGTCCTGAGCAGCCCGGAAACGTGATAGTCCTCTTTAAGTAGATAGAATATAGGGTATATGGGGATCTTATTATGATATTCCCACAGCCATATGGTAGTTTCCCAAAATAAGGGAACCCCACTATAGACCCCAATATACTACGATCCCTATTATTGGGACCCCCAAATGGGTATCCTAATTTTGGGAACTATCCATATTCTATCTACTTAAGGGGGGAAACATGAGCCCCAGGCTGGCACCCTCAAGGCCTGAGCAGACTTTATCCCAAGCCTCGCAAGAAGATTGTAACCATGGTTTAGGGTTTTGGGTTTAGGGTTTTGGGTTTAGGGTTTAGGGTTTTAGGGTTTTGAAGCCCAACAAGTCAAACGGGACAAGCAGCAGTTCTGCCACTCATCACCTCCAATACGCTGAATCTTGGAGCCGGAAAAAAACTGAGCTAGATTAGGCATTAGCCAGCTTTGGGCTTGAAGACAATGGAAACTACTACAGTATGTTGGGATTATATAGGGATAATGGAAAAGACAGTGGAAACTACTATATAGTATATTGGGTTTATATAGGGATAATGAAAAGAATGGAAATTGCTACGGTATATGTATGAGGTCTTTAGAACTTAAGCTGAGCAATCTTCAACCTGGAGCCTAGCCAGGACAGTTTGACGCCTATATAACCCCAATATACTGTAGTAGTTTCCATTTTCTTTTCCATTATCCTTACTATAACCCTAATATACTAGTAGTTTCTATGGGTTTAGGGCTCAAGAGGTTGTGAGTTTGGGTAATTATGACTACCATCATAGGGCCAGTGAGCCATGACTATTTCCGTGCTTGGTATCGATGTCATTGTGATGGTTCCGTTGAAGCAACCCTTCTTGCGAAGCTTGAGAAACTTTCGCCAGCTTCGACACCTCTCCTCAAGAACTTCTTGGCGAAGGTGTCGGTGAGGATCCCAGTTTGGGGTTGGGATTCAGTGGTGTAGAGCTTGGGCGTTAAGGGTGAGGGCGCGGGCTTTCAGTCAGATTTCCTTGATAGCCGTCATGGAGGTTTTTGGGCATGCAAGCACTCAGGGCTGCAATACATCCATCCACCAATCCCCCCCTGCAATGAATATTCCTCCTAATAGATAATGATACGTTCTTGGGGTCTATCACTAGTGGCGTGGGCAGCTTAACGATGGGGGAGGTGATTTTTGTGGGGTCGGCAAAAGTTGGTTAAGGCATTTCCAGGTCAGAGCAGCCAGATGCAAGCGGGGGTTCCGGAGTTTGGGGCGCAGGGTGCGGTGTTGTGCCAGAAGTTGGTGGGATGCACCCGCGTGCTCTTCCAGATTTGGAGGTAGGACATCAGATAAAGCATTCAAATGATGGATCCCGAGTAATCGTCAATGTCAGTCCTGCATAGCTGTCGCATCAACTAATCGTCAACGTCATTCTTGCATGTGTGTTGCATAATCTGAGTTACATACAAGTTAAGTTTTGTTTATTTCGGCCTCAAGCACCTAGCCGTAAACATGACAACCCTAAACTCCCAACTTGAGAAACCCTACTTGCTATACCTTCCTCCCAGATTTCAGACGTGCGCCGCGCAATGCGCAGGGCTCTCAAGAATGTGTTTGACGAGAGGTCAGGACAAGGGTGCCGAGAACATTGTCAAAACTTGGATACATTTAAAGGAGCTTCTTTTTGAAAGTGTTGTAACGCAGGACTTGGATGGCTTGGCTTTACAGGGCTCACATTAACAGTGATGAGCACTTTGCTCCTGTCTGGTGCCCTTAGTAAGTTAGATCCCAACAGTAGGCCTTGTAGGCTTCGACTTTTTCAGGGCCCACGCCCGGATTGAGCCCCGTCGAGTTTCAAGAATGAAGCTGACGGGAGACCATCCCCAAAGGCTGCCCATTCCCCGGACCATGACTTTCTTGAACTGGGTTTAGGGTCTAGGGTTTAGGGGTTTAGGGGTCTAGGGTTTAGGGATTAGGGGTTTAGGGGTCTAGTCGTTTAGGGGTTTAGGGTTGCTTATGGATTTTACATCCCCTTCTACCTACCGCCATGTTTTGGGCAGTCTCCTGCCCACTCACATTCAGCAACGGCTTGTTCTAGTTGACTTGATCAACCCAACTGCAAAATCAACTAACTCCTCCAAGTATGAAGCATTATTAGTATTATTACTGCTATGTTATTGTTGCTATTATGACTTTTATAGTACATAATGCAAGGAGGCAGTCCTTGGTGCCCTCATCGGCCTAACGCTTACCTCGAAGATGTGAATTCGTTACTGTGTTGACCTAGAACCTGAGACCAAGATGCTGAATGCTACGATTCCCAACTTTGCAGCAGCACCGCACCGCATTCTCCCAAACATGACATTTCATGCTGGACCTGCTGTAGTGCTGGATCCTATTCCATGTGTTTTGAAGATTCTCTTCAATGAGTTTTGCCTGCCGGGCCCTTTGAACATCTAGACCATGCCCCTTCAAATTAACCCCCAGAACCTTCACAACTGTGCCAGACTGATCTTCTACCCAGCCATCAAGTCTTACGGTTGCCCTAGAGACTAAACTGGGTCCAACGTTCAGGGACCAAGCTGTTACCGCTCCAGTTTCCTTATGGTGTCCCGAAACCCTAGACCCTCAATCCTAAACCCTAAGCCCGGAACGAACGGTGCCTGCTTGCGCGCGATGCGCGTTCCTAAACCCCCATGCCCTAAAGCCTAAACCCTAAGCCAATAACCCTTCAATGCCAAATCCTAAGCCCTACACCCTAGCCTATAAACCCTAAACCCAAAGCCCTAAGCCCTAAGCTGCGTGTAGGGGGAGGGCACAAACCTTGGGCCATGACGTCGTAAACGCCTTAAGCCTGACCTTTTGATGGCGAGGTGCCGAGCCCTTTTGGTATTGCAGATACTTGAAGAAGTCTCGCAAGGCCCCAAAGGGATGGGTTTAGGGTTTAGGGAGTTGAGAGCTTCTTGTTAATTGGGGGAAGGAAGGTTGGAGACGATGCAGCTCTTCATTGAGGATGGCGTTTCGGGATAGCTTCACTTGAGGAGACCTTAATGTTTTCTGCATATAAGCTACAGTCTAAACTCCTTGAAGGGAGTTATATAGGGGATGGTATAGGGGAGTATTATAGAGCAATTAGGGGAATACTAGGAGTTGAGATCATAAGTGACTATAGTTCATAGAAGGACCCTTAAGCAGGGGCCACTCGTCTTCAGAAACGCTGAAAGCTTGTTACGGCAGAGTTAGTTGTTACACTTGTCAGCTGCCCGGGTTCTGAAAAGCCCGCTAAGCTGCATAGATGTGGCGTTGACATGCGGGCCGTTTTGAAAAGCGTGACCTGAGTCCTAAACTCTGGCTTTGGGCATTGGGTTGGGACCTAGCGTGAAGCGTTTCAGGGTTAGAAATGAGATGCAATGCAGCTGCTTGCTTCGTATTTCCTCGAAGCATTGACTCTCGCTTTGAGTCCCTCGTTTCTCGAGTTCTGACGCGTGATGATGCGTGGGGCACAGCACCAAAACAATATGATTTTTCTAAGCTTCCACACAAGCTCCCGCATGCCTGTGAAAGTTCTACAGGAAGGATGCAAAACACTTGCATCCATTGAGTCTGTTTTCTAGGGATTTTCTGGGGGGGGGTTGCAAAAACTTCTTGTTCCTCCTTTGGGGTTGTTCTCCTGGCTGTCCTCCTCTTTCTGTGGTACATAGAGATGGGACCCCGAATTGTTGAAAAGTATTAAGTTGTTTAGATCTCCCCTGCGGACTTACAACTAACATCAAAAAACTTACCATGCCCGAGTTACGGGCCCTCCTGCTGCCAGTGCCGAGACATCAAGAAGTACCGGTGGAACGAGAGCAGCGAGGCTCAAGGCGGAGCTTTGGCAGCGTAGAGTAGTCCCCTCCCTGATAGTAAACCCACCCCACCTCCCCTAGTATTAGATATTCCCAGTACACATATATATATATATATGCACTTTTTTGATATACCAGAATGGGAATGTTTTCTATTAGGGCAGGTGGCTTGATATTAGGGGGAGGGGATTACGCATCATTGTTGCGTCGCAAACTCCGCCATACTGGCAATGAAAGCTGTAGCAGCGCCCACCACAAAGTTAGTCTAAGTATTCAGAGAGGCACACGCATGTCAGGAGGATTTTCCAAACGACTTCCTAGCGCGGTGGCGGTATAAATTCAGCATCAGAACCGTGGGCCTCACTGGGTTTGGCCATTGGATAGTATTTCCAGCAAAAGCTTCCGATCTGACACGAGAAGCCATCAAGTACGAGGTTCTCAAAACTGGGGCCTCCTCGCGGAGGGGGGGAGTCTGTATGCGTGGTGACGATTGTTTAAGATTCTTGCGACCCATAGGGGCCCTTTCCTTGGATATGGGGTCCTCTTAAGTAGATGCCTTGAGTGCGCAGTTGCGCGGCTTCAGAAAAGAGCCTTTGGTTTCGAATATCATGAGACGCTAGCCAGAATGCCCTAAACCCCAAACTCTCTAAATCTTAAACTCCCTACAATCCCTGAACTATAAACTCCCTAAAATCCCTGAACCCTAAACTCCCTTCACCCAAAGCTGTACACGCTGAGCCTTCACCACCAGCCTTAACCTACGCTTGGACGGAAGGCAGCCGCGGGCTGGTGCGGGGCATTCGCTCCATGATGCACCTGTCCCACAAGAGTCTCTTGCGTGTTAGGGTTTAAGGGTTATATAAGGGTTATATAGAGGTTACATAGGGGTTATATAGGGAAAATGGGAAAGAAAATGGAAGCTACTATTCAGGGTTCAGGGTTTACGGTTTAGGTTGTTTAGTCTCTATGGTTAGAGGGAATCAGCGAGTAGACTCCCATATGTTCCCTAATATATTATATTCCCTTCTTCCAGGCTAAGCCCCAGTAAGTTTAGGGTCGGCGGTTCCGGCTTTGAAGGTTTTAGAGTCCTGGCGAGCTTGCGGAAGTTGTCAAAACTCCTAGGCCTGTCTGCCTATGAATGCCAATGACATATGGACTCCCTCTTCCCCTAATGTCAACCCCCCCTAAACGAGAGGTGTTCCCAACATCGCATCTTACTGTTACGTGGGGAAGATGCGTTATTAGGGGGTGGGAGTATTAGTATTGAGAGGGATGGCACCGTAAGCCCTACAGCCCTAAACCCCCCTAAAAACCCTACACCTACACCCTAAAGCCTTTAAACCCCACATTAAACCCCAAAAACCAGAAACCGTAATTCTCGGTGTTTGGGTTCAAATGTTGAGCCGACCTACCCATGTCACAGGTGAGGCTTGCGCCCAGGGGTGATGCGAAATCCGTATGGCGGTAGTCAAACTATGGTCCCCTCTTCGGGGTATCCCAGGGTTTAGGGACGCACGGGTTTGGGGGTATAGGGTTGCTGGGTTGGTGGGAACCCCAAAAAGAGGACCACAACCTTGACAACTGTAAGGGAAAGGAGATTCATCGTCAGCTCCGCAAGTTGAACGTCTCCTGGGTCCCTAGACCCCAAGACCCAATCATAAACCCGCGCATCGGTTCCTCCAGGCATGATTCGACCCTTTGGCTGACAATAACCACCCTAAAAGCAAACCTTTTTCCGGGTATGGCGATTTCCTATAAAGGTCCACTATCGGAATATTATCATCAGGGCGGTTGGGTTCAGTATGCAGGGAGTGGATTCGCTGCGTTGTTTCCTGCTGAGGGTAAAGACCGAGCTTTAGCTTTTTGGCTTCTGGCAAAGCACATAGGTGGTTGTCAAAATCATGGTCCCTTTTTGGGTACCCTAAATAATTAAGTGCCGTATTATAATAGGGACCCAAAAAGGGACCATAATTTTGACCACCACCCACATGTTGCAGCTCAGCTCGGCCCCAAAAGTAATCACCACCCTCGCCCCTCAGCCCCCAAGTCTATAGTCCCTCTTAAGTAGATAGAATAGGGCTTT
>CAJNIZ010046538.1:132188-143075 GCA_905231905.1 Symbiodinium pilosum
ACCCTAAACCCTAAACCGCATACGGGCAATGACTCGGTTGCAGTTACAAAGCACGTAAAGCAGGGCTCACCTGTTGAGGAAGAAGAGATAATGGCAATAGTGGCAGGAGGAGGAGCAACAGCTATTGTAGTACAAGCAGAAGGAGAAGTAGTTGTATCCAAATCCCCTCGGAAAATCAGATTCTCAGTCCAGCGACGGCGATGGCTCAAGGTTCGTCCCAGATATGCACCTCGAAGCCCCAACTTGCTCCTATGAAATTTCAACCTGACACCAGATAGCAAAAAGCATTTGATCAAGGAAGCCTCCAGGAGGCCAATCTAGACCTCATACAGCCCCATTACCGTTGTACGAACCATGATCCTGATATGGAGTGTACCCACCTGGTAACCATTAAGGGGGGGGGGCTCCTGACACCTTTTATCTCAACATCCTAGACCCTAAGACCAGTTCCTCTTAACGTGGCAAGCGAACATGACTTCTCTTAGATTCCGCTACAAAAATAGGTTCCATGTCAGTTTGGGGCATGGTACACGGGCACACCCCTGACCAGGAACCCGGACCTGCTGGAGCTCGCCAACACTGCTTACGAAGCGCTGGTCTTGCAGAGCAGCAAGCATTCAGAGGCTGTGGCTCTCCCACAACACCCATAGGTTGGGTACTGCCCCCCACTCATGAACAGTTGGATAATATCTATATTGCAACTATATATAGCCCTTAATACGATCCCTAATGTAGACTGTTAATGGGTGGGGGCAGGACCCAACCCATAGGGCTCAAGGTGTACTGTAGAGTAAGGATGCGAATGCTAGTGGTCTTAGTTCTGGCTTGCATTCTGATCGTGGAAAAATATTGCGCCAGCCGGGACTCTGACGTTCCGAATTATTAGCCGAACAAGGCTCGTTCGAGCCCTCCCATCCGAGGGGTGTAGCTGCAAGCGGACCCTTGCAGAGGTCTGTTCGGACTTGGTGCAAGCTGTCGCAGAGGAAGATCCAGTGCTGGCTGCCGTCTGGTTGCATGAGATGCGTGGGAGGCAAGCAACGCCTTCTGCAGCTTGCTATGAGGCCAGCCAACAAAACTATGATCCAGCAAGATATGGCAAGATTGTCAGGAACTTGATTTCTGGCCTTGCAAAGCAGTCCCCCGCCAAGAGCCCTTTACGTTTAGGAAAAAGGCATAATTTGAAATACATGTGTTGGGCAATTGCACCCACAGCAGCCAACCAGAATCTTGGACACTAATGAGACGTCTAGGGTCGAGGGCGTAGGGTATCGCTATCCGCGACGGAGTGTCTTTAGGTGGTTGATGCTATGGAACCGCCAAATTGGGCGCACACTGCATTTTCAAGTTGAGGTGATAAACTAATCATTTCCCTCAAGCAAGACCCCTGCACCCCACCTCCCCCCCGCAGAGCACTTCAGCACAATATAGGAATATGTAGTGATATAGTGCAGTTCTATAGTGGGGAGTGCTTATTATAGAGGATTACTGACAGAGGGGATTAGCTTCAGAGAGGCAGTGATCGAGAGCGCGTGCCACGAGGGCTTAGCCGCACAGGCATCAGCAACTTGGTTATTGCTGCGTTGCTGTTGCAGCACTTACACTCAATTCCTACAAGATGGGTATAAAGTAAATGATAAGGTTGCCTGGTTTTCGTAAATTCAAGTGCCTAAACAGCAACTCAGATTGCTGAACCTGGTTTTTTTGAAAGGGCAGCCGCAAGAATCTGAGCGCCTTGCTTCATAGGCTATGTATATTAGGTCCCCTATTTGCGGAAATAGCGCTACACCCTATAGTCCCCCTTAAGTAGACAACATATGGGGTATATGGGGATCTTCTTAAGATATGCCCAAAGCCCTATTCTATCTACTTAAGGGGGACTATAACCCCCTAAGCCCCTAAACCCTACCAGCAGAGGCAACGCTCGCTGCCATGGGCACAGCTTCCGCCACTGGCTACCGAAGCGTTATCGAAGCCTTAGCTCGCTCCGGCGACGTGGATGCTGGGGCCTTTACGGGTTTCTTGTAGATTGCTTCAATAGGACGTTGAGGCCAGAGGGTTAAACAAAATTTGGCGGGCTTTCTTTTGGCCCCGAAGATTTTGGATTACAGTTTGAGGGGTTTTGCGCGGGCCCCGGGCAGGCTTGCATATGCTGAGTCATTGCGGGATATCCTTGAAGTTGTAGTATCTCAGAAGGGAGCCAGTATAGGATTTATGGTTTGGGGCTGGGAGTTCATGCTACAGCGTTGCAAAAGCGGGTTACATGGGGCTGACTGCTAGGCGTTCAGTGTCCAGGGCTTGCCAAGCAAGAGTGCGGCAGTTTTAATAGAGGAAGCCCAATCTAGACACCAACATATGATAAGCCTTATCATAGGGACCCCAAAAAATATCTCTAATTCTGGGAAACCCCATATAGGCGCTAACGCCGGGGACACTTGTTTTGAATTCAATGCGGGCCGGGCACAAGTGCAAAGTGGCTGATGGTGTGTTAGGCAGGAGAAAGCTTCAACGTTCAAAGTTGGATGGATCTTCGGGTGGAAGCATTCCTAGGCCCATGTTTGTGGGAAGCTTAGCGTCAGAATTCTTTCTACCAGCTACCGACTGCATCCGCTCACTTCGAAAAAAAGATCCGGAGAAATGCTTGTTGTGCTCTCCCTTAAGTGCCCTGAAACCTATACCTTGAATTTCTTGAACATACTCAAGCCCCAAACCTTAAAACCTAAACCCTAAACCCTAAAGCTTGAACCCTAAGCCCTAAACCCTAAGCCCTAACCCCAATATTATACCCCAACCAACCCCAAGGACGGCGTCCGAGCGCGAATCGACGACGCGAAGGCTCTGGGCCTTGACTTGGACAGGTCAGTGACGACCGCCATCGAGGCCAGGGCTCTACATAATATGGGGGTTATATGGGGATAATGGAAAACAAAATGGAGACTACTATAATATATAGGGGCTATATAGGGGTTAAATGGGGATAATGGAAAAGAGAATGGAAACTACTATACTGCTTGGGTTAACCCTAAGGGTTGAGGGTGTAGGGTTTAGGGTTTAAACCTGGGTATACTGCTTGGGTTAAGCCGAAGGGTGTAGGGACTAGTAAAAGAAGCCAGGGTTTAGGGTTTAAGGGTTAAGGGTTTAGTAAAAGAAGCCAGGGTTGAGGGTTTAGGGTTAAGGGTTTAGTAAAAGAAGCCAGGGATTAGGGTTTAGGGCTTAACCCTAGACCCTAAACCGCATGTGAGCTGTAGTCTCATTCCTCAAAGGTGGCTTATATATGGTATTATATAGGGGACTACTATAGGGGTGGTCAAGGGGATGCTAGGAGTTTAGATTATAGCTCATATAATCCCCTATGTAACCCCATTTAAGGAGTTTAGATCCTCAAAGGCCGTAAAAGTCATAGACGCCGTGATTCCACTACACCACTGGAACTTCCTACTTGCAAGTTCTAAACCCTAAAGCCTAAACCCTAAACCCTGAACCCTAAACCCTAATCCCTAAACCCTAATCCCTAAACCTTAATCCCTATAGGCGGTTGCGAAGAGTGGCGACAGTTCTTCAGCGAAGCTTCTTCTGGAAGAAGCCATAAAAGCTGGCGACAGCCCGGACCTCGAGACTTGGTAATATGGAAATTATAGAGACTATAGGGGTTATATAGGGATTACAAAAGGGGTGTAGGGTGTAAGAATAATAGTGATATCAATAAGGTTTAGGGGTTTTAGGGTTTTAGGGTTTAGGGTTTTAGGGTTGAAGGGTTTTAGGGTTGTAGGGTTTTAGGGTTTAGGGTTTTAGGGTTTAGGGTCCTAGGAAAAGTTTTCAATTACTACATTCCCAAGATTTTATCGCAGGATCCCAAGCCCTACTCCCTAAACCCTGATCCTTAATGTAGACTAAACCCATAGTTTCCATTTTCTTTTCCATTATCCCTATTCAAGCCCCAATATTACTGCTTCAATCATGTGTCTACATCTGCGCAGCTATACATTCCCTACAAGGCCAGGGCCCCTAAAATCTATCCCAGGAGACGTTCTCTGCAGCCCTCAGCGCCTGCGCAAAGGATGGTAAGTTTCTGGACCCATCGGAGCTAGTTTATTAATGGACCCTTAGCCCTAACTCCTAGCTTCCTATACCCTAAGCCCAAATCCTAAACCCTAAACAGTGGACATAGGGGCCCCTCTTGTAGTTTAGTACAGTCCTTAGTATAGTCCTTAATCGGGAATCCCATGCAGTTTCAGAGGTTCATGCGGGTTTCCCAAAATTACGGATGCCTTTATTGTTTGTCGCCATAGTGAAGATTATAGTACTTTCGGGGTCTATATTGGGGTCCCCTATTTCAGGAAACTACCTCGTTCAAGACGACCCCAATACTGAAGAGGATCCGATTCAGTAGGTTCTTCCGCGAATGGGGCACCTAGGTTTACACAAGCGGAAGCACTCTTTGGACTTATGGGAAATCACAGTGTGGTCCCTGATGCTGATGCTTGGTCGTGGCTGCTTCTGGCCAGTGCTGCTGAAGTCCGGACACGAAGGAGGCAAACGTCTAACCCAGAGCAGATTTTTCGCGACATGGCCCCTTACAGATTCCAGAGAATCCTCTTTCAGGTTTATTTTAGGGTTTAGGGTTTAGGCCCTATAAACCCTAAGCCCTCCGTAGGAAAGAGCAACAATCAGGGGCCAGATAATCCCTCGCTTCGAATTGCTCTGGAACCTTTGGGAAATGTACTTAAATCACACAATGCTCGCATAAGCCCCCTGCGGAATTTTCAGACAAGTCTACACAGATCTCACCCCACAAAAAAAAGTTGATGTTGAAACCTTCACGCGCGCCAGCTCAGAGGTCAAGAGCGGCGTGAAGCCTACTGGATTCGCCTTCCGAGCCTTGAGAAAGGCTGTGGGGTCCGACCGAAGTGACCTTGCCAGCACAAGGCTTTCAACGTACCTTCAGGGTTTAGGGTTTAGGGACCTATCCTATCCCATTCTCCGAAGACACCCTGAAGTAAGCCAACCATAATGTAGGGTCCTACATAATTGCCAACATAACTTCGAGGTTTATCTGAGGTACACTGTACCATCATCATCCCATAGTTATCCAAGGAATGAAGAACCATGATTTTGGTGTTCATTGAGGCCCCTACATCAGACTGCTTTTGTGGTACTCCCTACTTTACATAGGTACTGCTTCCACTTAACAACAGTTGGATAATAAATGTAAGTATATAGAGCCCTTAATATGGTCCCTCTAATGGACTGTTAAAAGGTGGGGGCAGGACCCTAGGACTCCCCACTACAAAAGCTTCGCGCCTGCCTTTGCGAGTGAACCACCGCAGCCGCACATAAGTTGGGGGTTCTTCTAGAGGTCCTTGCAAAGAAGGGACCATTGGGAATACACTTCCCCTTTTACAGGGAAACTACATGATGACAATTTTGGGGACTGATATTTTGAACAACTACCAGCTGACAATTTTGATTGCTGGCATTCCTTCCTTACCCCTCCTGTGTCAATACTGTGTGTCATGCTGTCTTGGCACATTTTTCTATTTGAAGAAACGCTACTGACGGATCAGATCAGGTCAATGACCCTGCTCTGAAATCATAATCTTTCAGGGTTTCAGGCTTGTACCCCTAGGGTTGTACCCCTGGGTTTGGGGATCCTTATAAGGGACTCCAGGGGACTACATTGGCTCATATGCTTGAGATCGGGATTATGAACCCTAAGCCCTAAACCCTAAACCGCTAAACCCCTAGACCCCTAAACCCTGAACCCGTGAACCCTAAGCCCTAAGCCCTTTTCACTTCTGAGCTGGCCACCCCTCCAAAACCCAACCTAACTTCATTGAAGGAATTGAAAGGAAGGAGTTTCATAGGTGTATATGGGGGAAAAATGGAAGCTACTGCGTTATTCGTGGTTTAATGAGGGGTTTCATAGGGGTAGAGGGGCAAAAATGGAAGCTAGTGAAGTTTTGGTGAGTTTTAGGGATTTAGGGCTAAAGGGACAGTCCAGCAGCAAAAAAAAAAGGGCTAAAGGGACATGGGTTAAGCTGAGGTATGCAGCTTTGCAAAGAGCTCCTTGGCCGTCGTTAGCAAGTATTTTGCCCAAGGCCGCTTTCCATCTCCCACACGCCAAGATTGGCTGTATGCAGGTTAGGGTTTAGGGTTTAGGATTTAGGGTCTAGGGTTTAGGGTTTGGGCACAACATGCCAAGTTTCCACCTTTCAGAACCCTTACGCACTTCCGACATCAAGCTCACTCTTTGAATCCTTCCCAAAAAGGCTTACACACTCGCCAGAGATTCTTTCTATACCTCTTAATGATCATGCACGTTAACCTTGAATCCAAAATCATGCAATGGTTTCATGC
Source organism: Symbiodinium pilosum (assembly GCA_905231905.1). NCBI lineage: Eukaryota > Dinophyceae > Suessiales > Symbiodiniaceae > Symbiodinium > Symbiodinium pilosum. The sequence goes on from CAJNIZ010046538.1 coordinate 138,543, forward strand.
GTTCCTCATATACCCCTATAAAGCCTTTTTAACTTCCTGCAAAATCCCAAGAGGCTTGGAGTGGGGAGCCGGACCGCCGGGAGGGCGCGCAAAGCGGCCAAGCGACGACTCTTCCACATCTCCAAGCGTCCCTACAAAGATGGAGACATGGCCTGCGTGTAAGGTACCCAGGCCCCCTAAAGGCTCCAAAGAATGGACCCCCCTAGAATGACCCCCATTACTACATTGGGGAAACTAGAGGATCATTGGGAGGCTCCAATTTTTGGATCCTTTAGGGGCTCTGGGTACGGGTTTTACGGTTTAGATAGGGTACTGCCCCAACCCTGTAGTCTCAATAATATGGTTATATATAGTCTTTCATATGACCCCTAATATAGACTGTTACAGGGTTTACATTTTGAGTTAGGGACCCCCAGAGGCTTGGTTACATGGCGGATTTTGTAGGAGCCGTTTAACCCCTCCCAAGAATATTAGACAACCCCACCCCCCCCTTAATGTTAAATACACAACATATTATAATATACCACATAATGGCGAGTATTTAATATTTCAGAGGGGTTGGAGGGTTAATATTAGGGGGAGGGGAATCCTAAACCCTAAGCCTGACGGGTGGATGAGAGGAACTGCAACACGAGAACGTAGGTTTCTCTGGAAGAGCATAGGGCTCTGGGCCTGCGACTAGGGCGATTGTTCCAAGCATCCTGACGTTGAGATTCGAAAGGCTTAGGGTTTAGGGGTTGAGGGTTTGAAGGTTTGGGGTTTAGGGATTTTCGGGATTCTTTTTTATACTACAGTTTGTGACCCCAAAAAGGTAGGCTTACAAACTGGTTTTGTACAGTTGTGGGTAGAGTTCGTATTCCACATCCCCAGCCAGCACTAAACATGACAGATGTGGCTGACTTGCGCGCGTGAAGGGGTTCTATGGAGAACCTGTACTATCCTGTAATTACTGGGGTTCAGAAGGGAATATGGGAATATATTACATCATGATCATATAGGGGTTGTGTTCCCTTACTCCTTACAACCATTAAGTGTATCTGATGCCAGAGATTGTGACCTTTGCTAGGCGGAAAAGGGATTACAGAAGGATGGAAAAGAGGGCCTTTTGTGTTTAGCTTGGAGTCTGCCAGTTCAAAGAGAAGCGAAGGACATACCGCGACATACTCCATTCATCTCCAATGCGCTGTACAGACATGCAAATGTGGTTGTCCCTAAGCCCTAAACCCTAAACCTTAAACCGCGCTAGGGCTGAGCTCAGGGGTCTATAGTTGATTTGCTGTGGATTACAGACTTGTGGTGACTTGGGACCTGCATGGTTTTGGAACTGCTTAGTCATTTAGACACGTAGCTAGCGCGGCTCAAAAAAGGGGCTCAGAGTTTAAGAAGACTTGGTTCAAAGATATGAGTTTCACTCCAACTCTCAGAGCTTAGACCTGGTACTCCTGTACAACCTGTTGTTTCCGAGGGCTCAGAATTCGATCTTCAGACCCACGGTGTAGGCTTTAGGGTGTAGGCCCCTCGAAGGATACTTTCAGCCTGGCGACCGTGAAGATCGCAATGGCGAGGAGAAACTTGCATTGGGAGTAAGAAGCATTTTTGTTTGGTGCCGGTTGCTTCAAGTTTATGCGAGAATGTACGGGATTTTACCGAATTCTACCTTCCTACGGAGTACGACTGCCGTGCAGAGCACTGGCAATGTCCTCTGAAGCATGGCACCCGGTGGGTGAAACCATGTACGTTCACGTTGTTCATCGACTTGTGCTGCGCGAGCCTGATGCGGAAGCAACTGAACCCCTCCTGCGGGAGGATACTATAATGGGTAATATTAGGGTTATATAGGGGTTATATTGGGATAACTGAAAAAATGGAAACTACTTTGTAGGGTGTAGGGTTTAGGTGCATCGTGGCATAGTGCCAGTGGGCCCAAGAGCCTTGGACCCTGAAACGCCTGGACAGGAGGACCTTGCCTCCATCCTGGACGATCTGAGGTGAGCCATAGTCTAAACCCCTAGTATCCCCCTGAAGAACCCCCACTAGTCCACTATACAATCCCCTATAGAACTCCCTTTACTAACGGAGTTTAGGTTACAGCTGAGGTGGTGTTTTTCCATGGTTTCAGGCATTCAGTCTCATCCTGAGTCCTAATGCCTCAGCGCTACCTCTCTGACCAAAAACCCTTAAGCCCTAAATCCCCAAAACCCTGAACTCTTCTCCCAAAATCCTCAGCCCGAAACCCCTATAACCTAAACCCTAAACCCTAAACTCTAAACCCTGTCTTCTAATCCGAGGGTAGTCTGGCTCGGAGATGACTCCATGTTCTTCGTGGACCCCTTTCCGAAATACTTCAGCTTCTCGCCGATCTTCAAGCCGAAGCTGAGCTACACAAGCACCAGTTTAGGGTCTAGGAGTTTAGGGCTTCTGGCATCTTGCATTTCCAGATTCAAAAGGAGGTTAAAGTCAGCAGTAGGTTTTAGGGTTTAGAGAATTCTGGAGCCCCCAAGCCTTGTCTCAAACCCCTTCACTTCATTGCTTTGGATGTCAAGACATCCTGAAAGGGCCAGATACTCCTTAGCCAGCACCACGGTTCGGGGCGCAAGTTGAGGGCTGAACTGGAGCCCTCCAACTCCAAGCATGCATGTTTCTCTTCTACAGGGAATTCCGTATCTTCAGCATACTTTGGGTGCAGTTTGCGAAGCACCTCAAGCTCCCAAACCCCCGGCCCCTGCACCCTGCAGGTAGTATTGAAGCCGTGGTGAAGTTTTACCCCAAAGCCTCATAATCCAGATGCTTGTGTGGAAGGGACCCCCTCTTAATCCTTGATCAGCCAAGGGACAAAGACCACGGAACTCGCCGCCACCGAAAGCCATACCTGCCCCCTGAGCCCCCCGAGAAGGGCAAGAAGTGAGCCTACCCGGCTGCTGGGGGTTCAGGATTCATAGAGTTTAGGGCTTTGGGTTTAGGGTGTGGCTTCGAGCCCCAGATTGAAAAGGGTTCGGTGTGGTTCAGGGTGCAGGGAAGGTAGAAGGTGTATAGGGTAAGTTCTACACGCCCTATGAGATTCTGTGGTAGTCGCAGGCGTAGTTCTTAGCAAGCCACCGTTTCGTTTGCGCTGCTGCGGCCACTCTTGGCCGTGGCCCAGCGCCAGGGTTAGCTGTAGAATATTGCCTCCCAGCTACGCCAGCCTCATTGCTGCCAGCACAAGCTGGCGCAGCAGGCGCAAAATCTCAGCTCGGGATGTCGGAAAAATACCGTTGCCCACTCAAGGCAGCCAGCAAGGTACATATGAAACCCCAATATACTATATGGGAATAGAGTCGTTTCCATTTCCATTATCCCTATATAACCGTAATTTAACACCAATATGCTATTTGGTAGTTTCATGCGAATCTGGTAGTTTCCATTTTCTTTTCCATTATTCTTACAAAGCCCTATATTCCCTACCCCACGAACAAAGTTTCACAGTGCTTGCCTTGCTTTGTAGCACCAAGTTGAGAAGCTTTACTGTTGTTGCTCACCTGCTGATAGCGCCACGTGGTCAACCCCGAATCCGTTCAAACCTACAGTAAACCCCAGACCCCCAACCATGAGCACTGGAAAGGCTTTTACTGTTTCAGCGTTTTACCATTGAACTTTGACACTATTATAGTAGAATAGAAATATCGTCTTATAGTATAATATTAGTATACGCAGCATAAAACTTTGAAGCCAGCTGATTTTTCTGCAAGTCCTTACCCTGGTCGATGACACCTTTGAAGAAGATCATCGAGGTGAAGACTGTGACTTGACCTAGGTGAGCTATAGGGGATTATATGAGCTATAGTCTAAACTCCTTAAAGGGGGTTATATAGGGGATTATATAGGGGACTACTATAAGGGCTATTATGGGGGATACTAGGAGTTTAGACTAGAGCTCATATAGGGTTTAGGGTCTGAACTCCTCACAGTGCGTTATTAAGGGGGAAACTAGGAGTCTAGAGTATAGCCCATGTATACACTTAAGGGTGTAGGCGTGTTGAGAAGAATGGGTTCCAGATTTAGGGTGCCGGGATGGCGAGGGGTAGGCTTAAAGATTGTAGGACTCAGGGGGGGAACAGCCCGGGGTGCGCGGATACACCGCAAATCTTACAGGGTCAGAGGCTTCCTAGCAACGTCTGCTTGCGGATTGTTGGGCGCCAGCCGCTGCTGTAACCTCTAGACAGGAAACAAGAGCATAAACATTCCCCAGCAAGTGAGGTTCCTCGAGCAGGCGTTCCGCACAAATGTTAAAGCGTAACTGTGCGCAACTACCCTTTGTAACTCGTTCCCGGAGACCTTTCCAATATCAGTTTCTCAGGTAATGAGTTCTGTTATTTGCATTAAGTGGCGTCATTAGTTCGACGGACTACGTAAGCTCTCTTACTTTGTCTAGTTGGCTCTCTGAAGTTCACGCGCCCAGTTCCTGAGCTGATCAAGTGTTCCCGGGCTCTGAATCCCGAGCTCTAGGCCTCGATTTTCAATTTACATCCAGCCATTGGGTTTAGGGATTGTATAGGG
>CAJNIZ010046539.1:5249-23542 GCA_905231905.1 Symbiodinium pilosum
GGATTTGGGGTTTAGGGTTTTGGAAAACGCATAATAGGGTAACATCTGAGTTGTAAACAAGTATCTTGCTGCGCGAGTCCTTTTAATGTTCGGGCTAACGCTCCGGTTTGCTTGAAGGCTATAGCGGCAGCCCTCCTCCAATATCTAATGGTCGGCAAGGACTCCGTGGAGGTTCCACCGCAAAGTAGAATCCTGCTTGAGTAAACAGATCTTGTTAGAGATCGAATTCCCTCCTTCTCCCCAAGCTCTGCCCTGAACCCTATAAACCCCAATAAACCCTAAACCCTAGCATAGACCATGAAGCCACTCAACCCGACGTAGAACGAGAGAGCCCTTGGGTTGCAGCTGCTTCTTCCCGAGTTGCTTTGCAAAGGCCCGACTCTTGGAGCTCAGTAATTACCCAGAGGGTCCATGTANNGGTACTTGGACCCTTAGGGTTACGGTTTGCCGTTTGGGGTTCCATGTGGGGACTTCCAGAAATAGAGGGCCCTAATATACAGACCCTCCTACTACTCTCTATTGAGGCATTACTACCTACTATTGTGGCCATATTACCCCAAGGTCCTCGTATGGACCATAATATCATGGAGCCCTTAGTGTAGGGTCTTTCAAGGAGAGCTCGCTGGTTCTTGGCAAAACTGTGGATTGGGCAGAGCCCCCAACACAAAAACTCCCACCCTGCCCCAAACCGTAAGCCTGGAGCATCCACCCCAAAACCCATAAGCTCCATACTTGAAACCCGGAGCCCTAAACCCTAAATCCAGAGCCCAAAAGCCTGAACCCTAAACCCTTTTGATTTTCCAATATACTATTGCAGTTTCCATTTTCTTTTCCACTATCCCTACATAACCTCCAATAAGCCCTATATGAGCCATAGTCTAAACTCCTTGTATCCCCCTTGATATACCCTATAGTAGTCCCCTATATAATCCCCCTTTAAGGAGTTTAGACTAAGGCTCATATAACCCCGAAAGCCTTTTCGAGTGTTGCGCTCAAAAGATGGTCTGGGAGGTTTCTTCTCGAGCCGAAGCTGCGGTGAGTGGTTCGGAGCTGGACTGGGACAAATCATCACACCTTGGGTCATTCCCCCACCCAGTAACTGTCCTTAAAGGGGCCTTATTAAGGGGGTTCTTATAACTCCTATAACCCATTGTGGTAACAGTTACTGCAAGGGGGAATGACCCAAATCATGCCCAGCAAGCCCAATGAACTTAACAAAGGAATATAGGGTTTAGGGTTTGGGGCTTAGGGTTTGGGGTTTAGGGTTTGGGGCTTGTATACCTAGACCCTCCATTCGCCCTATATATACCCTGAATATCCATTACTATAGGGACCAAAAGGAAGGTCCTGGAACTGATTATACCTCGGTGAAGAACAAACCAAAAACCCCAAACCCTTCTGGCTGCTCCCATGTTCCTAATACTAAGAATCGGACTGCCAAAGTTGAAGAGCTTGCACTTCAAGATGTTCGATTTGGGGTTCCCGGCTGGGTCCTGCCCCCGTCTGTAATAAGGGTTCATATTACGGCCTCTTTCTCTCTCTCTCCTCTGTCTATATATATATATGTATATATGTATAAACGGTTCGGGTTATAACAGGTGGTCATATCCAAGGCTTTCTAAAATTATATTGTAAACATTATCCAGCTGTTTATGAGTGGGGGCAGTGTCCAAGCTCCAGGTCAAGAGTTTAGGGACCACATACGGCTGATGCTAGAAAATATCTATAAACAGGGCGTAGTATACTGGAAGCCGTAATTTTCATGGCATGAGGTACTTGGGCCTTGAAGGATATTCAGTCTCAGCCCACAGCTGTAGCCAGCCACGTATGATATACAGCATCGATAGAAGATGAGCTAGATATGGTATTTCCCTAAATAGGGAAAGCCTGATATAGACACCAATAAATTATACTCCTGATGGGTCCCCCAACAATGGTACCCCTAAGTTTAGGACTCTAAACCCTAAGCCCTAAACCTCCCATATAGAATGCGAAGACATCATGGTGCTGGGCTGTCCTTGCAGCTGTAGGTGAGAATACTGCTAGCCCATAACAAGCACCGCCTTCAGAGAGAATACCCTCACATGGGAGTTTCCCCCCTTATTCAGTACCATGCAGGGAAACTGTCACATGTTACCGAGGCAGGATTAGATTCGCAGAGCCGTCAACAGTACGACTGTGTTCCATACGCATAGCCTGTGACAAGGTCTTGAATTTGATGGAGTGCGTGATATGAAAAGGCCACTCTAGTTCAATTTGCGCCGCTACGTCTACCGCTGCCACATCACCACCGCTACTACGACTACTCCTATTCCTTTCCATACTCCTACTCCTCTTCCTACTGCAACTCCCACTCCTACAGATGATGCTGTCTTTTGGGAGGTCTAGGCGTACTAGGTTCCCCAGTAACCCCTTGATAATAAGGGTTCCCGTTTTCCTACTGTTCAGTTCTGCATAAAGAGACCCCAAATTAAAAGGGAAAAGGGTACTACTGGGGTACCTAGTGTACCTGAAGCCCTATGGAGCTGGGTCGCCGCGCAAGGGTGTTGGACGTGTGGCGTCCCATTCGGGCACCCTCCTCGCCAACGGTTACAGTGAGACCTTCTAGCCTCAGGCAGCACGATGCTCAAGGAGTTAAATTGGGCTTTGGACTTTCGGGCTAAAATCACTGGAAACATGAGGAGTGGCTAGAACTGATAGCTTAATCAAAATCATGACTACAAGCTGCCATGAATGCCAACACGATTGGGCACCCCGCAAGATCTGGTTTCGTGCTCAGTGGGCAATGCCAGCAACTGATGATGCTCCTAAACCCTGAACCCTAAACCCTATTTTCTCGTATAGAAGGGGACAAGTTGTGGGCCAGCATTCGGGACCCTTGGGCTTGACGAAGCCCTACATAAGCTATAGTCCTAACTCCTCAAAGGGGGTTCTATAGGAGACTACATAGGAACTACTGTAGGGGACTACTATAGCGGTTATTGAGGGGGATACTAGGAGTTTACACGGTAGCTCATATAAGCCCTGAACCCTAAAACCTGACACCCCCAAAAACCCAAAACGCGTCGAAACCCTGCAAACCTTACATGAGGACTGGGGTGGATGACAAACATATGTACTGTAGTCTAAACTCCTTAAAAAGGGGCTGTATAAGGAATTAGATAGGAGAGTATTTCAAGGATGATGAAGGGGGATACTAGGAGTTTAGACTATAGCTCATGTTGTTGCAAGACAAATGGGGCTACCACGAAGAATTCAAAGAAAAAAATGCACAATTTTGAGCCACCCCGGCTATACCCGCAAACCAGGAACCTTCATCCCCGTACCAAGGGTTCAGGGTTTTTAGGATTTAGATTCTTTAGGGTTTAGGGCTATACCTGCAAACCAGGAGCCTTGATCCCTGTACCACCCAAAGGGTCCATGTAGCTGTATAGTATGCTTGGGTCCAAAATAACTATATCGGAACCCTGAGTATATACCATAAAACTACATGGACCACTAGGGTCAAGGATTTAGGGTTTAGGGGACCCCAAATCGTAAGCGCTCATGGTTGTTGACCAGTGACGGTCCGTCCGTGATCTGAAACTCAAGGGTCGCGCCGCCTGGCCCATAAGGCTGTTCTAAGGGAGGGAAGGGATGGACTCATGTTGAGTTACTATAGTAAGGCCTGGGTTCTTGCTGAAATACTGTTCGAAATCATCATGTTGCATCTATATTGGGCCAAGGTATACATAAAAATGCCTAAAAATCTGGTTCAACAAGAACCCAGAGGAAACCCTATTATCAACTAAAGAACTGTATACTTATACCCGTATTATCGTTCTTCAAAGGGCGCGAGGAAATGGAATTATGTGATTGACCTTATATTACAGGGTCGACTACATGGATCCGATCCCCCATTCCTTACCCAACAGCAAGCAATACAAAACCCAAGCATGAGTCTTTTGAGGCACTCTACGGGAACTCAGGGAGCCCCTTTTTAAGGTACCGTGGATTTAGCTGAGTTGGCTACTTTGATGAACCCCGAGGTTGCAAAGTGACTAGGGATTGGCGGAACAAATTTCAAGCCTAGGTAGGCATTTTGCGAAACACTCGCGTTATCTATATTGGAAAACACAGGGGAATCCAGGAGATGTCCTAATTTTGAGTTGGGATTTTCCCTATCTAGCTTCAGACGACCACGCTTTCTTCCGGGATTTTTCTGGGTCGGCAACAGTATGTTATTATTGTCACCCCCTTTATTAATGATATGCTGGCATTGCTGGTGAGTATTTCTGCCTAAATAGAGGGCAGGTGGAGGCTGTAGGTGATGATATTGTCTGGGAGAGTTAGATTTCTTGTCAGGGGTATTATGAGGGCTACCCCAACCCCTTGGTTTACTACCTTTCCGTAGATAAAAAACGCAAAACAAGACCTGGGGTGGGAATTCCTTTTTTATCATGTTAACATTATAAGGGGCCAAAGTATCCCAATTACGGATACTAGGAGACATGCTATGGGGAATGTTCATGAATTATTACATATTACGGGGTGGGAAGGTTCATCGGTAGGGGAGGGGGATTTCTGCGGAGCCCTCGCCAGAGCTTCGAGGAACCGTCCTCCATCCCGACAATATCCAGAATAGCCTGCATACGACCGAAAAGGGGCTCAGAATTAAACCTTACCTGGACCCCAAACGCATGTCAAATAATGGCCTTTTCGGTTGTTTTTATGGCTTTAGGGCTATTATTTACATACTTTTGGGGTTTAGGTGAGCCTTCAACACCCTGCAGAAATGCCTGAACATCAAAACCTGATCTTAGACCCAAGATGACATACCCCTAAACCCACAACACAAAACCCTTAACCCAAACCCAGGGCTGAAACGCCCAAAACCTTGGGGGTTCCTAACACCATATTATAGTATATTGTGGTATAGTATGGTATACTATGGTATACTTTGGTATATTCTGGTATATTCTGGTATATTCTGGTATATTATGGTATACCATGGTATATTATGGTATATTATGGTATATTACAGTATATTATAAGGTAATGTAGACCCCTGATTAGCAAACCCTCTCCGCTTCATAGGGATTACAATAGGGATCCTAATAATGAGGCCCTGAAAAGGCAGGGGTTTATTAATCACGGGTCTATATTAAACCCCATGACCTACACATCCCTATAGTTGGCTTCCTCAACGGTATTTGATCGAAATTCCTCTCGCCAAATACGGCATGCTGGAAAATGTTGTTCCCCGCAGTTGTCCTTATGCATGGCATAGACCTACAGAAACAAAAACAACAGCTTCCCCCCTTGAGTCTCACTAATGCCTGATAACCACTATACAGTTCCAATTAGACTTTCATTTTCCATCTTCTGGTCCATGTGATTCCCCATTATTGAGGGTAAGGGCCCAGAACCCTACATACTCCTTATGTAACCCTATGTACTTCACCTGCACCAAGCTCTATGTGTGTGTATATATAAATATATATGCCTAAACAAGCCTTATATCATATACCCTAAATACTCCCTAAATAAACCCTTCACGCCCCACAAAAAAAGGGGCACCCCTGAGGCTCTAGGAGCCTCCGGGGACCGGGTCTTCCGGTGCATCTTCAGCGGGAAAGGCCCTCGGCACCATAGAGAGTTTAGGGGTTAGGGTCTCGGATTCTAGGGCTTGGGGCTTAGGATTTGGGAGCCCTAAACCCTAAACCCTAAACCCCTAAACCCTAAACCCACGGTTTGGGTAAGGGTTTTGGGTTTCAGGCTTCAGGGTTTGACCTCCAAATTTAGACCTTGGAGCCCAAAGTACAATTTTTAAAAACTTAGAGCCCTGCCCTACGAAGTTTGGAGGTTGAGGTTTTGGGGGGGTGTATGGGCTCAGGGGGCCCATAGTTACGGCGGGAGAGATTGAGGGTTACTATTCAGAGTCCTCTCGCGTTTTAGGATAGGTAATGGCGGTAATACTGCTGATGCTTGAACCCCTGCATGACCTTGGTATACCAGACGGCCTTGAATCCCAAGGTGTCAGGTACTGAGAGTCATGCAGGATTCTGTGTATCAGGCGTAGCAAAGACACTGTTCTTCAACTTCGGTGCTCTCTACTTTAGAACTGAAGGGGGTTTCATGAAGATGCAGGTTGGTCTGGTCCGAGTCTACAACACATCACGCAGGGTTTAGGGGTTTAGGGATTTGGGGTTTACGGTTTCAGGGTTATGGTTGCAGTACTTGCTGGTTGGGTAAAACCAGCAAGCTCGAGATCCCCACCCCCGGCAGAAAGAACAAAAACACACACACACACACACACACACACAGAGAGAGTTCAAAGAGGGTCTTTAAACAGTTCCCTACACCAGATCGAGCAAGGAAAACATGTTTGAACGAACCTGCTTGAAAAACAGATTTTAATAACACGCGAAAAGATTTTAATAACATCTAGTTAAAGATCATATTTCCTTCAGTAGCCAGATTAAATCAAAAAACAAAGGCTTTAAACAAGCTGCGAATTCAGAGGTACCTCAATAAAAATCCCGGGCATTATCTTAAAAACCTGAGCGGTGTTTTCAAGTCTCAGGGTCGAAGGTGGGGGGTCAAAGTTAGCTGATGAAATGCAGGAACGGCAAAGAAATCGGAGATAGTAATGGGGATCCATTCCTCCATTCCTCTCAACAACATTCCTTTCAACAAGCAGCCGATATAAAGAAGCTACATCTGTGGCTTACGTACGTGGAAGGGCTCGGAAGCAATTTAACACAAACCGGGTTGCTGTTAAGGAAATTAAATGAAATCACTATGATAAAGAAACAGTATTTACCAAGTACCCATACTATGCTAAGTTCATTGGACAAGAGACCCTGCAACTTCTGAGAGTTCACAGTTACTTCCTACAGGGAGGTTAAGCTTCGGCACGTATGCTCTCATTTGGGTTGATGTAAAACGGAATCTTGGTTTAAATGCCTTTCCAGCCACCCAGCTTAAGTTAGACCCTTACACCCAGGATCCCTACACTCAAAATGCCAAACCTCGATACCAAGTGGCATGATCATGCCTTCAGCGCCCATTTCCGCGGGAACCTGTCAAAGGCTTCGCTGAGACTTCACTCAAACCGTCCTCTGCAAAAGGTCCAGACCTAGCAAGCCGTGCGGTAGACCCACAACCTGTAGGAAACACCTGGCTTGGGCATTCCCTTTTGTAAGGAATATCTAACTTTCTATGATTCGTTGTCAAAATAATGGCGAGTTGTTGAGTCCCATATTATGAAATGGTCCCTAATACATCCTACAATACCAGAAAAAGGGACCGAATTTCTGACAGCCCTCCATTTGCAGTTGTCGAACCCAGGCTGATACAGCCAAGTGGGCTGGTGATGAACTGCAAAGACGTCGGGCTGATAGCTTACTTATCGAAGCTTGAGGGAGAGTGGCGGAGCAAATATTATATTGATGTGTACAGTATGGGGATGACTGCCGTCATGTATAATGTGTATGTATATTACACATTATATTATGAAGGCATGTGGTGAGAAGCTTTATCGGGAGTAGTTATCATGCAGATCCAGTCCCCAAGTCTTCCTTAAGCATCTGTAAACTTGCGAGTTCCCCTGCTCTCCAGGTGGGAAATGTGTAGAGAATATGCTTAATCATCACATACAGCCGTGCAATGTACGGACTGCAGTCTTTACATGGGGGATTCCTAGGCAGATCCACTCACCCGCTCTCCCTTTAACAACAGTAAGCTTATGCCTGACCATGCTCTCCAGGTAGGATTTGGGGGAATTTGCTTTGAAATGCAAAATTAGGAAGAGGCTTCTAGCTTGAACCCCCCAAAAAGATGAATCCTTCCAACACGATAAACACTAAACTCAGCGAATCCAAATCCTGCAGCACTGAGGCATGTCCTTGCTTTGGGAACCTGTGAACCGAACTGCTTCAGTGTGATGCAGAAACCCAGGGACAAGGGTTTAGGGTTAAGAAAAATCCTTTCAGCCATCGGGCGGGCGGTTTTCTGATCATTTCAGACCTTAAAATCAAGCCAACTGGGACTGCTGTCGATATAAACCCCCATTAAGGTCTGGTACCCCAAACGCCAAACCCTAAACCCTATACCCTAAACCCTAAACCTAAACTGTAATTTAAACAATAAGGTGGCTTGGGAAGGACCGCGAAGTTTCATGAGAGTGGAGTGCAAAGGGGCTGGAAGACTTGGACGTGAGGGCCAAACCTTGGTGCTAAGAAAGGTTGGTTTTAGGGTTTAGGGTATGAGGTTTAGGGTTTAGGATTCTGGGCTTAGAGTTTAAGATTTTAAGGTTTAGGGTATAGAGCTAAGGGTTTGTGGCGGCTAAGGGTTTTGGCTGCAGGTGCAACTTGTTGCTACCCAAAAAAGGTCAGGATATTCAGGTCAGGCTATTTGAGCCACCGGTTATTTGGGCCCGAAGAATTCTGAAGTGCAAGGTGGGTCTTCAGGGAATCGTAAAGCCTTCTCCTTAAACTCTAACCGCTTAACCTTGACCGCTCCTCACTAAACCCTACCAGTGAATGCGGCGGAATACCATTTTCTATTCTTTCAAAGCAGAATGCTTTTTTCCTAGCCAGAAGACATTTCTGTTTCGGGAATATTCTTAGCCCAAATGCTGCCTCAAGGTATTGACTGCTTTGAGTCCTACTGTTGGGATACTTGCTGGGATGCCGATGTCCAACGTCGGGGGCCAAATGGTGAAAAAAAATGATATTATATACCCAACGGAATCCGTACCCGTACTAAACCCGCACGAACCCAACAAAATGGTGAACAAAAAACGTACGCAATTTTCACCTTTTGGCCCTCGAATCTGTATTAGAAATATGTGTTCACTAGTTGCGCCCATTGGACCCCTGTCCCAAAAGGCCCATACATGCTGAATTTGTGGTAGTGCTACAGAATACATTTTCCGAAAAATATATATATATATATTCCTTGAGGCAGGAATACAAAAAAGCATTCCCATGCACTTCCTGGTAATCCATAACCGTAACCCCTAAGCACTCTATTCAAAAATGACAGGGGCGACCCTGCTTGCCTGTCTACTGCTGGCTTCAATGCTGCCTTTTTTCTACAAATTTCTGTTTCTGATTCTGCGGTGCCTGGCTTGCCACTTAATCCAAGGCGACCAGAACTGCGGCCTGCTGGTGGCTTTTACATCTTCTGTACTTCCCCTCCGCCCGCTGCGTCCAGAGCGACCAGAACAATCTTGGTGGCCAAAAGCGCCAGGGCGGGAGTGCCAGGACGACCTGTGCGCCCTCACACGCCTGCTACAGCTTTCCAGGCCCTGAACACACTCTATGCCCTTCCCGCGCCACGGGCGTGAACGTCCCGCGCACCAAGTAGTTACCACAGTAAGTTTCATGAACCCCCAGTCCCATTTAAGCACCATTGACGAGCCTCCGCGCTGACGGAGGGCACAGAACCTGGCACCGAAGCTTGCCCGCTGGATTTATGAATTCCCAGGCTCATAAAGGGGTACAAAAGGATGCAAAGGGACACGTGGGGGTTAGGGTTTAGGGGTTAGCAATGGAGAGTCACGTGTAGAAGAAAATGGAAAAGTACATGCTGTACAGGATCTATCATCAGTTTCCCAGTTAGCCCCTAACCCTAGGGATCCAAACAGCCAAGGTAGGTAGCATTTGTAGACTTTAGGAGCCTCAGGGTATCCACCTCTCTACACTACCTCCGCCCCCTGACAGGTTCGCGCTTGAATAACCTTAGTTAAAAAGCCTAACATGAGGGCAGTAGTATCCCTAAACCCCAAACCCTACACCCAAGGGGGAAGGTTAAGGGAATCCTTGATGCATTGTCTTCAAGGACCTTTGGGTGTGAACCAACCTGTGGCCTGTGCGTCCTTGGTTTTGGGGTACACGAGAGCCTCCGAAACCTAACGCTAGGATTCATGCGCCTGAGGTTTAGTGTTTAGTTTAGGGTCGTGTTGGCGGTTTAGGGATTTTGGCACAGGTAACTGCAGTAGTACTTGGAACCTTCGTCAAAGACCTTGGAGAATTGGGATCGGCAACGGTTCTGATCTATCCCTTCTCCTTAATTGTGCGAGAATGAATTGAAAAATGAACAGTGGAATGGAGACTGTTTGTATAAATGGGGATCCTGGATGGTTTGGGTGTTTTGGCCTTACCTTAGTGTTTCATAATGTTCTGACTAAATCTACTTCGAATCCTTGAAGGCCTGCAACTGCAGACGCCAGGATCCAGACCAAAAGAGAGACCCCACTATCCACGATCCTTACGTTCACACCCCTGTTAAAACACCAAAAACCTACGGAAGCGCAAGGACTGCCACGTCTGCATGTCAGCGGACCTGTCCGCGCAATGCGCAGGTCCTTTCCAAGGTCCAGAGGAATGGTGCGGAGAGCGTAAGAGGTTCAGTTGTACTCGTAGCTGATGATTGCGGGTATGAATCTGAAATACCCTGGGCCTAACTGTTAGGCCCTAACATGGTCTCATCCCTAGACCCTAAAACCCTTCTGTGAAAGCCTAAAGAAGTTCCAGTATCATCTCGAGGTCCATGTGATGTACCCTTTTACAAACCCACACCAGGACTCTGGGGCAAAAACTTCGGCAGTTCTTTAGACCCGAACCCCTAAACCTTAAACCCTAAAAATCATTGGTCAGCTGAAGTTTTGCATTTCTCCGGGGGCCTGCTTCAAACCAGGGGAATATACTATCTTGGGTTCGGGGTGTAGGGTCTAGGGTCTTGGGTTTAGGTTAGTAGGGGATAAGGGAGTATGTTGTATGGGCTTATATTATATAGGGAGTATATATTCCCTTATTCCCTACTAACTCCCAGTAAGATAGGGTTTAAGGTGTAGAGGGTGTGGAACATGCAGAGTGAAGCTTTTTACCCAAGCAATGTTAAAGAGTGAGCAGAAGCTTGGTAGTCTAAGGCTCTGGATGAAGAACCTCATGATAATCATTGCTTTCTTAGTACGTGTGGCTTGCAGGCTGCTTTTTAGTGCATGGGAGTCTGGTGACCCATTCCTTCCGGATGGGTCAAGAATCTCCTGCCAGCCTCCACGCCATCTTGCCTTTCTCAACCTTGACGTCTGGCTCGACACCCAAAGCGCCTGCTTTCAATCACTTCCTGTTCTTACAAACACTAAAGCGGGAAGTCCCTAGACCACTGAACCTCAAGCTCTACAAGTGAAACTGCCCCCAAAGAACCTCCAAAATCCCTAAACCCCAAACCCAAAACACTGATCCCCAACCCTGGCGTCCTCGTGGATGATCGTGAGGAAGGGAAAGCAATCTGTGGCTTTCCGCCGGCTCTCCTGACAGTTGGCAGAGCCGTATGGCTTCCCTGACGTAGCTTCAAGTTCAGGGTTTAGGGTTTACTCTGGAGCTCTGAGCCTATAAATAATACCCACATGGAGCCTTAGGGTTAGGGATCAGGGTTTAAGGGTCAAGGTTCAGGGATCAGAATTTAGGATTAGGGTTTGGGTCTAGGGATGAGTTAAATGATGGCATCGGCGTGCAGGTAGGAGAAACACGCAGCCTTGATAATGCAGTGGCCCAGATATGCTCGAGCCAGCCGCAGCGAATTTGACAAAGGACTCTTTAGGGTTTAGGGTTTAGGGCCCTCAGCTTTAACGTCTTTGCAAGATGCCACGCAGCTTAGATTGGAGCAAGCAGGGACTTTGCAACGGCGTCAGCGGGTTGATAGAACTGGCCCATCCCTCAGGCAGACCTGCTGGATCTGAAGCATGAAGTCTGCCATCAAACCTCGCACAGTCTCCTGGCCCTAACCCCTCATCCTCCATGCCATGCCCGCAATGGAAACTGGGGGGTGTGCGGGAATAGTGCGGGGATATACCTACAGGGTTTAGGCTTGCATGGAAACTACCATTTTGGTGGAGAATGAATATAAGCGGGCTACGATAGGAATCCCTTCCTCCATTTCCCTCTAGCAACCAGTATGCATGTGCCTAGCTAAAGCAAAACGCGTTGTGCCCTGGCTGCAGACATCCCCATGTCCTGACGTCGTGAGACGGGAGCTCCGCCGAAAAGGAAGCAGAAGCCTAAGGAAGAAGGAACATCTTAAGTACAAAGCCAAATGTTGTGGGCCCGCTCAAACCGTTTCAAAAGCTCATCAACTTGAATTGTTAGGCCTTGTGAAAGCAAGGATTTGGGGCTATGGAGTAAGTGGGTGCACTGTTATTTGCCTACAGTAGCTTTTGTGCCTTCGATGTTGCGCCCTGCGAAGTGAGGCTCCCAGTACTTGCAGATTCAATAGATCAGTCTCCAGGATTCTCTGAAGAAACCCGCCTTGCTGCGAAGTTCCGACGGCCCCAAGAAAGGCTAGCCATTTAGTCATATAGTTAATAGGGGTTTAGGGTTTAGGGCTAAGCCCAAGCACTCTTAAGCCCTCCTATGATAGTGATAGGGTCCTAATTTTGGGGGGTTGGGGGCACCAAAAATCTATGATTGGTAGTGGGATAATTCAGACTCCATGGCAAGTTCCCTAAAAGTCTCGGTAGAAACTATACTGTGAGTTGGTCCTTCGGATCATACATGACAGAAATCAAGCTCATGTTCAGGGAGCTTCCGCGGACCCCACCCCAGGCTGTTGCCTGGGGCGTTTGGGTAGATTCCCCTAAACCATACGTAACCATACACCCTATATCCAAACCCTAAACCCTACACCCTAAGCCCTAAACCCTGTGGGCAGCGCCAACGCGCCACCCTTTTAAGTTTTCCATCTTTCAAGCATTGGAAGCGCATGGCTGTCGTCAAAGCCCTAAACCCTAAGTGGGACTGCCACGGATTTAGAAGCCTGCCAACCTCCAGCCTCAAGAAGGAACCACCCCTGAAGTGATGAAAAAGGCTTATATAAAGATGTATAAGAGTTCTATAGGGTTAAAAAGGGGAGAGATACACATCACATGTACAGGCGCTTTAAAGGGTCTAGGGATGCTACTCCAAACATGGAAAATCAAACGGACAAGAAAACGGATATGAAACGGAAGCCACTATTTAGGGTTCATGGTTTAGGTATATTCTCCCCAATAACATAGAATCAAAGGAAGCTGAAATGGACACTGTAGTTCCATAGGAGCAAAGGAGACAGGGTGGCTTTCAGCTTGCACTGAAGTCTGCAGGTGACGACATGTTGGCTCCCCTGGAAAGGGGATTTTGTAAGGGAGAGTTTGGGCTATTCCCCCTTACAGTAACTGTTACCACAATGGGTTATAGGAGGTATAGGAACCCCCCTAATAAGGCCCCTTCAAGGACAGTTACTGGGAGGGGGAGTGACCCAAGATAGAGTCAAGTAGAACCCCTGACCCAGACTCTGAAACCAAAAACATCAAAAGCTCAAAGGGTCCAAGTACCTAACACTCAGGCCCTTCATTTCTCTATGTAATATCAAGTATAATACAGATCTTGGGTAAGTATATACCTATGAAGCATCTCAACCCTTCGGGGAGCCTGAGCAATCACCAGCTATTCTTCCAGCATCCACCTTGCGTAATGAAACCCAACTGCGGCTTATAACCTAGCTGAATATGTTCTGGCATCCGTACGTCGCTCTAAGCCCGGTCAATGGTATGCTGGGGCCACTGCCAGATGGAACCTGAGGCTGATTTGGTCAGTGGCTTCGGAGGGTCAGGCGAGCCAGCTTAGTTGTTCATGATTCACAATTGGAGGGCTGTTGGGTTGGAAGGATATGGGGCTTATAGGTTTCAACATCTCTCAGAATACGTGCACACTCTTGCGTACTTGTTTGTAGTTTTCCTCAGGGTCTCTCATAATGTACCAGACACCATGACAGCCCCGGGCCTTGATCTTAAAGTTGGTAAGAACTCGGGTTTATTCTCCCCCCCAGCTCCCCCCTAAACCCTAAACCCCTAAACCCTAAACCCTGAACCCTAAACCCTACACCCTAAACCTTCATCCTTGCGGCTCGCGAAATCCTTGCACCTAGCTGCCAAGCTCCCCAGCTCCCGGCCCACCCTCCCGCCCTAAACCCTAAATCTAACCTAATCCAACACTTTGGGGGGTTCCTAACACTATATTATAAAGTATTATAGTATATTTTGGTATATTAAAATATATCATGGTATATTATGGTATATTCTGGTATATTATGGTATATTAAAGTATATTAGAAGGTAATCTAAATTCCTGATAAATGAACCCCTCTCCTGAATAGGGATTTTAACAGGGATCCTAATATTTAGGCTCTCAAAAGGAGGATTCATCACGGGTATACATTACCCTTCATGTCTTGTCGGATTGGAAACGCCTGCGAACGAGACAGGCTATCTAATCAGCTACTGACTGAGTAACGAGCACACAATACTAGACGATCTTGCTGGCCCGCTACCCGAAACATCAAACACCACAAGACCAATTCTATAGGACCTGCATCCTGACCTTACAGACGGATCCAAACACTTACAAAAGCCCAGTTCCAAAATCAATTTCCTCAACACAATGTTATCGGCAAACTTCCTCTGACTGAGGTTTGGCTCTTCAGGGACATATCCAAAAGGTTCAGCACGTGCTACGATAGTCAACTGTCGCATTGGGCTGGTAGTGGTTGAGTCGGTTGAGTGTTACAAGCGGGCAAATTAAGTGGCATCTCTGTACATCCTTGGCGGGGGCCATGGGCTGCCAAGGGGTCTTAAGTGCTCAAATGTGTTATCGGTAGGCTGTGGGTAGCGCTATCAGTTAAGATCATCACCTGGAATGGAAAAACACTCTGATCGAACTACTTGTAAAAGAATTGTCCTTCTCGGTAAGTTTCCTATGCGTACCGGAGAAGGCTTTTTATCAAAAGGGAAAAACCTAAGGGACGTGCCAAGACTGAACCAAGAGGCGCGGGGTTATTTTCCAAGTGTTGTTTTGGATCCGGATACCCGAGGACCCAATACAGTATTGGGAATTTGAAAGTGGGGTCTTACCTTGCGTCCTACTTTTGGAGGTCCCCCTGTGAGCTCGCGCCAAATTCTTGTTTCCAGAAGTGGCCGCTTAGAGGGGTATTGGCGTTGAGTTTCCGTAAACAGTATTTCAGCAAAGCGGCATGACCAACTTGACTTGCATGCGCTGTAGGTTTGTTAAGGGGTATCGGTGTTGGGTTTCCCCTATCGGAAAACAGGGTTTGCTTTAAATTGCATAAACCATGGCCGTCTGAAGGCCACTTCCTTGCATGGAGAGTTGGTTGTGGCCCCTTTTGGCGCCTACAACTCGCCATAAACACTTACCCCTAAACCTTGCACCGCAAACCTTGGGCCTTAGGTCCCATGGTTTAGCTGAAAGCCAATGCCGCCAAGTTGCTCCTGCAATCTCCTTGAGTTTGGCTGGGGGCCCGCGGGTACTTGCTAAATCTGTAGTCCTCTTAGACCTGTAATACAAATATTGTCAATAATTCCTTGGGGTCATACGATAACAGAAAGTGAAAATAATTCCTAAGGAGACTACACATGTAGGTAAGGCTATCAACATTCCAAGTGTTGCTATAGTCCGGATTGCCTTCGTTGAGTTGCCTGTTTGAAGCTACCGTTACCCATGTACCTGCGGCGGGTGCTTGAAGACACAGTTTGGCGATCAGCCATGCCTGCTGATAATGCAAGTTGGGGTGCCGGCGGTCGGGGAACGGAATGGTCACGCTTTTGTGCTTACAGGTTTACATTCATTTAGACCCTGCTGTGTGGTGCTCCCAGTGGTCTGAGAAGGGCCATAAGTAAACCTGGAACTGGGCGATACAAGTATGTAGGCTATGTGCATCAAGCTTGTCCCCTACCGAGACAGCAGGAGGAGACAGTGAAGGTCATTGAATTCATGTCTGACATGCAGGTCAACTGTCGGACCAGGATAGATGATCAGGATTTTGCAGCTGCTCCCAAAGTTGAGGTACTTGGCGGACTATGAGATCCCACGGCTGAAGACGCTGGTTTCTTCGAGCTCCCTGCTTCCGTCACGGAAAACGCTTTGGCATTAACGTCAAATACACTGTGGAGGGAAAGTGACATGCAAGTTTGCACTGTGCGAAAACTCCGTCTGTACAGCCCCGTAGTAATGTGAAGTTGACTATGCCACCCCTCAAGCATGTTAGACAAGACTCATCTTCCACAATGCTCTGTCGAACATCTGCGAGCGTAGAGGCTTCATTGACCTGCTCGATTCCCATAGGCAAGGTTTCGGGATAAACTTGGTACCTCATTTTCAGCGGTCTCAATATTGGAACTCAATGATACCCAGGGGGCGTAGGGCTTGACCAAGCAGATAGCTAGCAGCTAGAACTTGACCTAAGACCTCTGCACCTGGAACCTCACGAGCATGTAAAAAATCCTAGCACAGCGCGTCAAAGCGCCTGCCAATAAAAGCCCCATACGCGAGGTCAGAGACGTTTGACCATCCATGCCTAGCGTAAGTTGACACAGCACGCTGCTGCATAACACACATGGTTTTCGTTGGTAGGACCACTCCTCTGAGAAGGGGCTACCTCCAGGCGCCTTGCGCAGCCTGCAACACAGACCGCGAAGCCTAAGCAAGTACCAGGGAAGCATCATGTGAGTTCTCTCGGTGCTTGAACCCGGTAAGCCTATATTCGCGCAGAAGTACCACAATCAGAAGGAGCATATTATTCCACTCCATGTTGGCGACCATCGCGCTCGTGGCTTGTCAAGGGGTTCCGGGTATCTCCGACAGGGACCACCATAAACATGAGACATGGAGAGAGTTGGATGGCCAACCAAACTTAAGGCCTGCCACAAATGCAACCCTAAACCCTAAACCCTAAGCCCTAAACCCTAAACCCTAAACCAACTATCAGGGGTCCCTTCTCAATGAAGCCAAGAACGGGTTCGCCACTTTTTCGAAACGAGGTGAGACAAGCCAAACACCATGAAAGGCCGCCTTTCTGGTGCTCAAGCCCCCTATGTATACAAGCGAATGGCGCAAGAAATCGTTAAAAATTCCAAGGTGGTGGACGCAGGCAAGAAGTACAGGAATAAATCACAATCTGCCATGGACCCTAAACCCTAGCCTTCATTCACCCCCAGCCTCGACGCCTTCACAAAGCCTTACAAAGCACCATGTGGCAGTCTCACGCCTCTACGCCGCCAAGAACTCGCTCATCCAGGCAAATGCCTCCAAGAATGCGACAATTATTAGGAAGTACTGGAAATCAAACGGAGAATGAGATGGAAACTAGTATAGTTCTAAACCCTATCATTGTCACTGTAAGCTTGATGTTTTAGGGTTTAGGGGCTGGAGAGCAAACTGACAAGGAAGTGGAAAGAAAAATGGAAACCACTTCTGGGTTTAGGGATGAGGGAATGGAGAAGGTAATCAAAAAAATGAACCTACTATGAGGTTTATGGTCTAGTGTGTGTAGGTGATGGAAAATCAAAGGGTGCAGGCAATGGAGAATCAAGTGAAGAAGTAGATGGAACACGAAACGGAAACTACTGTACGCTGTAGGGTTTAGGGCATGGAAAAATGACGCGGAAGGTATACAGGGTTCTTGGTTTACTTGCTGGTCCTTCGTAGGGAAAGAAGGAAAGATCCATTCCTTCATTCGAGGAATTGTCGTTTGTACGCTCAGGGTTTGTACCCTCGAAATTCAACACCTGAACCACGGAACATGGCCGTTTATTGGGGGGGGGGGTATTCGGGGCCCAACACTCAAGGGTACAAACCTTAAGGGTACAAACCTTAAGGGTACAAACCTTAAGGGTACAAACTTAAAGTCCTCGCAACATTCCCCGCTGACAACTTCGAGGATCATCCCAGGGAATGGTTGGTAGGGTTTAGGGTTTAGGGTTTAGGGTTGTGAGTACAGTACATCATACCAGATGGTTGGGATTAAGATTTGTTCTCCCTTGTGGGTCTGGGACTTTGCGACACCCTGACTCTTTAACCCTGATCCGATTTGTCCGCGCTGAATCCAAAAAATCAAGCCCCAAAACCATACTTGGAGGTTCATGCGGAGCTATGATTAAGGTTAAGTATGCTGCCAAGATAACTACACATATAGTTCAACTCAAACTATACATGTATTTGGGGCACTTATACTTCAACTTATATCTGCCCATGTACACCAAGCCCTACTTCAACTTATATCTGCCCATGTACACCAAACCCTACACAATCCCTATGTATCCCCCCACAGAGCCCCTGTAGAATCCCTAGGGTCCCCCACCATTTCGCAAACTCCATGCACTTCCTAAACACGACAGCCCCAATCTCAGGCCATAATTCTATGTCAACTACGCTTTGAACCCTTGGGAAAACTGCTCCCCTAAACCCCAAACCCTA
>CAJNIZ010046539.1:23922-39823 GCA_905231905.1 Symbiodinium pilosum
GTGGGGTAATACCAAACACGTGTAGTGATATCAGAAGCCATGCAAGCTTCCAGCTCTAGCTAATCGTAGACCCTAAATCCTAAACCCTAAACCCTAAACCCTAAACCCTTCCTAAAACCCAGAGAACCCAGCTGAGGCCGCGGACGCAAGAGCCGCGGCGCGACGGTGCTCCGGGGCGGTGTGGAACTCCTCTCCAGCACGCGGCCTCATGTGGAATTTTGGGTTTGGGGTTTGGGGTTTAGGGTTTAGGGTTTAGGGTTTTAGGGTTTAGGATTTAGGGTTTAGGGTTTAGGGTTTGGGGTTTAGGGTTTCGGGTTTAGGGTTATAATGGAAAAGAAAATGGAAACCCTAGGACCCTTTAAAGGGATATATAGGGTTATATTAAGGGTATACTATTAGGGTTATTACCCCAATAATGGAGAATCAAATGGAAAAGAAAATGGAAAATGAAATGGAAACTGGGATTATATAGGGGTTATATGGGGGATATAGTAATAGCTTTGAATTTAGGGTTTAGGGTTTAGGGGTTCAGGGCTTCGGGCATAGGGTTTAGGGTTTGGGGTTTAGGGTGTAGGGTCTAAGGTTCATAGTTCCCCTTAAGTAGATAGAAATTGGGGTATATGGGGATCTTATTCTCATATACTCAAGGCCATAGTCTATCTACCTAAGGGAGACTATAGGGTTTAGGGTCTAAGGTTTAGGGGATTGGACAGGAAGAAATAGGGGTTGTTGCATAGGGGTCCCTTGGACATGTATGTAGGATGATGCCTGCTTGACATTTTCCATGAGTATTGAAGATCACCTACTTTTGATGTCCAGGTAAAGGTCCATTTCAGGATGTAAGGATTTAGGGGCTGCGAGGTTCAGGCATAGTTCAGGAGCAAGGTTTTAGAGATTAGGCTGCAGGGCTTGGACTTCCGGCTTGAGGCTACGGTCTTGGGGTGTACAGATCGAAGATTCGGATTGTAGAGTTCAGAGTTCAGGCTTGAGAGTTTAGGATAGACCCTCAACCCTGAACCCTATAGGATTAAAGAAGTTTAGGGACCACCAAGTTCAGGGTCGAGGGATGCAAGTTCAGTGTTCAAGGTCGCGAGACTCCTCGATGCAGGGGTAGGGTTTAGGGTTTAGGGTTTAGGGTTTGGGAATTTAGGGGTTTAGGGTTTAGGGGTTTGGCAGTCAGGGTTTAGGTGTTTAGGGTTCAGGGTTTAAAGCCTGATTAGAAGCTTTGGGTAAATTAGGGCATATAAGTCGGGTAGACCCTCCACCCTGCAATAGGGACATAGTAGGAATATAAGAGGGGGACCTCAATATCATCAGCCCATCATCCTTTGAAGTCACAATTTCTGGGCAGGGGGGGGGGGGTCCACCTAACCCCTAAACCCTAAACATATGAGGCTTTAGGGACTCTGAATCCGGGGCTCAGCGGTTTGGGCTTAGGGTATAGGGTTTAGGAGTTAAGGGTTTAGGGTTTAGGGCTATACCTGTGCCTCAACAATATGTAAACTCTAGGCCCAAACCCACCCAAAAAAGCACCAGTAATGCCCAGCCCATGGTAGTTGCAAGAGATATTCCTTGGCTACAAGTTGAATGTTTTCCAACTTAGTCCAAGTGAACAGCCAAAAACCGCGTGAGGTCGCTGGCCTATTATTGAAATATAACCCCACCACAATATACTATTATAGTAGTTTCCACTTTCTTGTTTCATTATCAATATATCATCCATATACAACTCCAATATAACCCTCCTGTAGGTAGATAACATAAGTCGCCCCGTTTACATCCAGCCCAAGAGTGGGACGTCGGACCCTGAGAGCTAGACCCTCACCGGTAAGCCCCAAAGATTAGAGTTATATGGTATATAGGGGTTGTGTTGGGATAATGGGAAAGAATATGGAAACTACTATTTAGGGTGCAGAGTTTAGGCCCCCAGACCTGACCAATGAATCCTACACCCCGGACCCAAACCCTTAAGTACCCCCACAGAACCGCGCCCGTCCATTTTGTGAGAAGCCCCTGAACAGTTGAAGCTCCACCTTGAGAAGAAAACCTACGATATTTTTGGAGGACCCTAAACCCTAAACCCTCCATTCTGATACCATTAGTTGACCTTCAGCCATGAATCACGCCGAACAAGTATGTTGTCAGAGTATCCCGTAGGTAATGCCCCAACCCGCAGCACTCCGTACTGGGGATAATCTTAGTAAAGGCTGTAAATGCTCATACCATAACTTGCATTCAAGTGTACTGGGTGGGGGCAATATCCAAAGTATCTCTAGAAACCACTGAGGATGTCAAGGGAAGAGCGCAAGGTAGAACGCATACTAGTTGCCTAGCAAAATCTTTAACAAATCAAAAGCCAGGAACACTGGGCGGCGGCCCGGCGGGGATCTACATCATTTCAACGTACGCTTGCAAACAAAGGACCTAACTTACCATGTTTCATGCACAGTATGCTAACCTGCTTGAAGTTCCTCAACAAACAGGTCGAGCGCCCGGCCCGCCACAGGTGAGACGACGGTCGTCATTGGCAACAGCTATTCTTTGGAGACTTTGGTCGCTGCTTGTTTGGTGGTGTATACCTAGACCCTCCAACTACCGTGTATTTGGGCCCCCCCTAAACCCTAAACCCTACTATTGGGGGGTACCAGGGGGGTCCTGGTGGCTTCTGGTCAAAAGCTTGGGGTGTGAGATGTTCAGGGCTTCGCTGCCGAGCTTTCGGTTTTGGAAGGCTTCCTTTAAGGGTTAAGGGTTAAGGGTTTAGGGTTTAGGGTTAAGGGTTTAGGGCTGCTTCTTTCCCTTGGAGATTCAACGTCACGTGGATATAGGCTGGGAGTTGTGCAACGGTACAAGCATGACCCCCAAGACATGGTGCCGTTAAAGCAGGATCCTGGCTCGAACTTCTTTTTGGGATAATGGAAAACATGGAAAATAAAATAGAAACTACTACCATAGTATATAGGGGTTATATGTAGGGATAATGGAAAAGAAAGTGGAAACTACTATTTAGGCTCTCATTGCAAAGGCTGAACCCTTGGTGATGGCTATTGGTTCTGCTAGACGTGGTTTGAGGCGCTTCTGCGTGTTCGGTTCGCAGGCCAGCACTTTGGCTAGCTTGAGAGTGGCTGCGGCAGAAAGTTCACTTACCAGCTCGCAAAACGTGTGCGTGTGGGCTTCCCAAAAAGTGGGAAAGTGATTCAAGCGATGTCGAAACGTATAGTCCCCCTCAATTAGATAGGACAGTACTGTGGGTATATTATATTAGGATCACCATATACCCCATATACTCTCCACTGAAGGGGGACTATACCCTAAACCCTAAACCCTAAACCCTAAATAGTAGTTTCCATTTTCTTTTCCATTATCCCTTAGGATCACCATATACCCCATATTCTATCTACTGAAGGGGGACTGTATACACGGTGCCTTCATGTCTAGGCCGTGACCCCTGGAGCCTTATGCCCATCCGAGTAATCCTACAGGCTTAGGGTTTAGGGTTTAGGGTTTAGCTTGCCAGCAAGATTCCATATTCCACCACAGCTGCATGTAGGGATAATGGAAAATGTGGAAATAAGATGGAAACGACTACTGTAGTACATAGGGTTATATGTAGGGATAATGGGAAAAATGGAAACTACTATTTAGGGTTTAGGGTGTAAGGCTTATGCAACAATGGTAAACATCCTAGACCCCTTCACAGGATCAAAGAATCGAGGCTCCCAGCAATCCCTCGGTTTCCACAATGTAGGAATGGACATGTTTTTTGGGGGCGTGCATCCATTGCATGCGTAAGGTGCCTAGGATAGTGCTTTGACCCTAGGTCGACAGCATCAGCATCAAGCCTGCTCAAGGCATTACACGCGTGCCGAGAGGCGGGAGAATCTGCGGCCGCATGTAACGTGGAAGCCTGGATAATTGCCTAAATTATCGCCCTAGACTTCCGGTATCATTATGGTACACGGTACCTAAAATTGACCTAAACATGATGTGGCAACAATTCAGGCCCCTGTACTACTTCTTTCTCTAGATGCCGAAAAGCCCTCCACTTCACCGAATGAGTGAAGATTCTCAAGGTGAAAGCATCAAGGTAATGCTTTGCTTCTGGGATGTGGACTACCCCACATCCAAAACCAACACACCCTAAACCCTAAACCCTAAACCCTACAAACCCTACCTGAATTGTGAAGGCCAACACAGCCCTCCTGCACCAGGAGCTGATATGCTTGGGGCTTTCGCAGGGGATTTCTCAAACGGGTTATCCCTGAACCCTAAACCCTAGACCCTACTAGAGATCATAAGTCTTAAGTTCTTAAGGGTATAGGGCTTAAGATACTCATGGGTCGTGAGGTTCTGGGGTGCCGTGCCAAAGGCTGCATAGCCATCCCTTTGAGAAAGCCCAAGTTATATGAGCTATAGTCTAAACTCCTAGTATCCCCGTTAATAGCCCCTATAGTAGTCCCCTCTATAATCCCTTATATGACCCCCTTTAAGGAGTTTAGACCATATGGGTATTTACAGAAAGAAAAGTCCCCGTCATAGACTCCCTTCTCAAAGACTAAATACTGGAGGCTTTCCAAAAAAGGGCTCCTTGCACATCTTGGAACCCCCCATATGAGCACAATAGTTTTCAGCAGTTTGAGGCCAAGCTACTGTACAATGGCCTTCGTCACAGCAGCCCAGCCAGCTTCACCTGAGATTCTGTTGCGGTTTAGGGTTTAGGGCCTCTGAGCTGATGAGACAAGATATGCAAAGCCTATACAGGGTTTTAAATTACAAATGGGGGGGTCTCTTTTTAATAAGGATCATAATCTATTGGAGTTTTCTTTGGTACCACCCTGTTTATGGAAACCCGCATGCAAGTGTACCAAACCCACTTTGCTTCAGTTAGGGTTTAGGATTTAGGGTTTAGGGTTTAGGCCTCAAACTAAGGTTCCCCTCTTTCAAATCCCTAGCCTCACAGCCAAAATCATGGATTCCTTCCTGGAAGCTTTCTAGTTAGGATTAAAGCTCAGACATGTTCTGAGGCCACAGACAGACGAGCTGAAGCACAAAAACAAGCCTCACACCCTAAACCCTAAATAGCAGTTTCCATTTTCTTTTCCATTATCCCTATATACAACCCCCGCCCCCCCCCCCCCTATATACTTTAGCGGTAGCTTCCATTCTATTTCCATTATCCCGATATATGTATATACGTAGAGACATATACATATACAAACAACCACCAGAAACCTTGTCATCGCTGCTTCACCAAGACATGCTGCAGGACACTCCTGACCGCCAAATCCTCGTCCCTTAGTCCAACCGAGCCTATAAAAGTCTTCCCATATACCTACTTTGCGGCCCAAATATATAAACATATAAATGCATATATATATATACATACAGCTAGCTACACGGACCCATTGCGCAATGCAACAGCTTCCTAGATGTCTAAGGGGTTAGGATTTAGGGTGTAGGGGTTTAGGGCTTAGGGATGAGGATTTAGGCTTTACGGATTAGAATTTAGGTGAGGCTAGTCCGGATCCAGCCAGTGGCCCTGGGCGCTGGAGCCCCACTGTGAAAGCCCCAAGTAGCGGCTTTGTCACACTAATAGGGCCTGTAGTCCCCCTTAAATAGATAGAATATGGGGTATATGGAGATCTTATTATAATATACTCAAAGCCATATTCTATCTACTTAAGGGGGACTGTAGGATTTCAGGATTTAGGATTTAGGTTCAGTAGTAGGCAAATCAGACCCAGCCAGACACCATAAGCCCGAAACATTACAATATTACCCCTATATACTATGGTGATTCCATTTTCTTCTCCATTATCCCTATACGTTCCCCTATGTTTACCCTTTAATCCCTCTATAACCCATTATTGCAGCCACGAGTTCCTTTGTAGCTTGTTAGGCGCATTGGACAGCTGGTGCCAGGATAGCAATGTAATGCGCATCCTCAGATGCGTTTCGTCGTTGCTTCACGCTTAAGACACACTCTCCGACGTTGGATTCGCTGGCTCTGTCTGTAAGTATGTGTATGACCTCTAAATCAGATCGGCGGCGGAATGAGAAGGCTTTACAGGACCACTTTAATAGGAACCTAAGCCCGGAACCTGATAGGACCTATCTCTTCCAAAGCAACGGGCAGACACTGTAAAGCAAGAGACGTCCCTATGTAGGAGGGCGGATAAAAACTGGATCCTTCGCTTTCGAAAGTCCTTTTTTAGGGCTTACAACCCTAAACCCTAGACCCCTAAACCCTAACCCCTAAACCCCTAAACCCTAAATCCTACAACCCCTAAAAAGGCTGGAAACAGCCTACATCTGACCAAGCGTCGTCCATGGACACAGAGATGGTTCCATTGACAGGGTTCCTGGTTGATGCCCTAAGGGTCCAAGGACCCAAATAAACAATTGTTAGGGCCCAATTACCATGGATATTGCAATATTTGGGCCTTCCATTATTTGGATCCTTGGATACGTGGAGCCGGCTCATGGGCACAGAGTGGTTCAGAGCTAGACTGTCTTAAACCTAGAGAGTCCAGGTACCCAAACAATTGGGCTTGTAGGCCCCAAATAGAAAAATGCGCGACCCTAAACCCTTAAACCCTTAACAGTGCCATGTACTTTGGGGGCCTTTAATAAGGATCATTGTATTTTGGGGTCTTCCATGAGGGTCTTGGGGAAAGAGGTATGGTTTGGCCTTTGTTAGCATTTAGATATCTCAAAAGCAAAATCAAGGCTTTTCAACAATGGCCCAGGGTCACCGAGATGTAGCCTGATAGGTGCAGAAGGCTTCAGTAGTTGCAAAATCAGAATGTGGGACCTGGTTGGGGTGTGTCATAGCTCGAACTTCGTTCATAGGTTCTTCCGGGTATCCTCTCGCCCTAAACCCTAAATCCTGAATCGTATGATATATGGAGCTGCAAATGTCAAAGGATCTCGAACTGCATATAGCTCATACAGGGCTTGGGCTTAGGTCATACGGCCCGAGACATGAGTCTGATGCCATCCAGCATTTCGAAAGACTGCACTGAAGAAGAACTAGGCCTGGGTCATTGAAGGCGTGAAGCAATCTGGGGGTTCCCCAAAATTAGGGGTACCCATTTGGGGGTCTCAATAATCAGGATTGTAATGTTATGGGGTCTATATTGGGGGCTCCATATTTAGGGAAACTGCCATGTATGCTGGCGAATTCTAAGCTGTCGTCACAGGTCTTAATTACTTCTCTCTTCTCTCTTCCCTCCTTCCTTCCTGACTAGCGGGAGGTTCTACGCTGCCCTCATGCCAATGGTTCGTCTGTGACAGCATGTGCTTTGGATTTATCTGGTCTGTTCGTCTGCAACCAACTGCGGCTAAGCTCAAACTCTAAGTCTAGCTCTCGGGGCTTAGGGGTATGCGCAGCGGCCTTCGCAAGATTTAGAATGACATCGAGGTTGTTTGCCACCAGCCCTCAACCTCTCAATCTAAGAACCCTTAGCCCAGAGTCCCAGAACGAAAACTCTGGAGTTGGGTACATCATTCCATGGTCTTCATGCTGGACGCTTTAGGTGCAGCAGGGGGTTACATTGATTCAAACCTATACGCTAGGCCTGAAAATCTAAACCCCAAGCCAGAATTCTCTCTACCCTAAACTTAGGATCAGCTAATGACCTCAATGGATTGCTAAATGGTGCTGTTGACATTGTCATGGCTGAAAGTATACTAGATACAGGTATACACACATGTTACCTGAGCCATTGTCTAAACTCCTAGTATCCCCCTGAATAACCCCTATAGTATTTCCCTATACAATCCCCTATAAAAACACCGTTTAAGGAGTTTAGACGATAGCTCACATGATGTTTAACCATAACCTTCTGAGCCAGGATGGGGTCGAGCAGCTATGAGTGTTGCCGAAGTCCTTGAAAGCCCCGGGCAAGATCCCACACGTTAGCGAGCCGTCAGCGCGAAAGGCTGCAACGCGCTCATTGCCCGTGTCCATGACCTCATGCGTGTAGAAAATGCCATTAGGAGCCCCTCCCTGTCTCTAATCATATGCCCTTCACCCTCTGATGACAATACTTTTCCCCAGTATATCATGGACAAATGGTTGCTTTAAGAAGTGCAGGTGGGTTCGTTTTTAGGAAAAGATAGATGAATTTACAGTTTCACTCACACGACTATCTACACGTTGGTGCCCCCTACCCCTACTTACATCGTATAGCTTTTCCATAACTTACATTTCAACTTCGGTCCCCTCCCTGTATGAGGTGTGCAGGGATCAAACGAAGATCCGCGAGAGCTTTGAGGAATCAAACAAAAATATAGAAACTTGACAGAACCCTTGATCATGTAGGTATATAAAGGTTACACAAGTGTCATAAGTACAAGCATGAGAATTACGAGGAACAACTAGGATTCAGCGCTCATAGCATGAGGGTATCTGGTAACGCCACCTCCCAAAATTAGAGCCCTATAGCTATCACACGACTATTACAGAGCCCTATGTTGGTGGTTGGTGTTAAAAATTTCTTTTGCTATAACCATGATAGTATCCGATCGCCCTCTAGAACCCCTGTAGACCTGAAATGCGTACCTGCATACAACGTCCCCTCAGGACCCTGATATGGTATAGCTACCATCGGTAGGTATATGTTTCAAAACACGAGGGTCACGCATAACAGCGGTTATGAAAGACTATATAGGATATCAGCTGGTTGTAATTTGAGTTTACCGAAGCCCTAAACCCTAAACTCTAAAGCCTGAACCCTTAGTGCATGGTAAGAATTATGGGTTTCATTTCATTGTCCGTGTTTTCCCGTTTCATGCTCCGGGCATGGATCAAAACTTGGGGTCCCACCTGGCCCTGAGGCCTATAAGCCACTCTCTACCAATGTTAGCCAGGGACTATAATACTATTACTAGCAAGTAAATCATGCCAGATTCTCGCCTGGTACTGAGGATAATAACAGTACTAACAATATCTGTACTATAAAATAATAGCATCCAAAAACAAAATTCTAGCCAGATTGTAGCCAGGGGCCAGATAGTGATAATAGCATTATTATATTTACAGCAAATTACGGCCTGAGGGCCACGTTTGTGGGTTCGTGAAGAGGCATATCACTCAAAGATTTGTTAGTTCTATGTATTTCTTAATGTGTAAGGCCTACCTGTTCAAATATCCTATGGAAGGTTAGGGAAACTTAGTATCCTGCGCATTCATGACACCCTAAACCCTAAGCGTAAACCCTAAACCCCTGATTCTAGCTAGGGGCTAAGATGTTTCCGGACAAATCCACCGCCACATCGTTGGGATGCTTCAGGAGCCCACGGCCTGCCAACTCGAGTCTACAGGGTTGGGATTTAGGGTTTAGGGTTTAGGACTTGGAGTTAAAGGCTTCCGGCTTAGGATTTAGGGCCAAGGGATTAAGATTTAGGGTTCAGGACCTGTTCAGGATTTAGGGTTAAGGGCTTAAGCTTTAGGATTTGGTGTTTACAATTAGAGATTAAGGTTTAGGGCTCATACTTAAGGGTTGAGGGTTTAGAGATTCAAAAAGTTGGAGTTTTGTGTTGCAGGGTCTATGTCAAACAGGGGTTGTAAACGGATTATACACGTGGTTATATTATGGCTTTATAGGGATCATTCCTGAACCCTAAACTGGCGAGAGACCTGCTGACAATATACATTGGCCCTCGAGCCTCGTGCTGACAATATACATTGGCCCTCGAGCCTCGTGACGGAGTGCTCTGCCTGAGCGTCAGAACGAACCTACGGGCCTGGGAGGGTCAAGCCTCCGTAAGGGCTGGCTCTCAAGTCTTTCTAGGGGCTTATCAGAAGGACCTTGCAAGACGCTCTCAAAACCTCTCAGGCAGGACCCTCCTAGGCCTTCCTTTCAAAATTGGCCTTCTGACATCATCACATTACGTCATGATGCTTCTTGCAACTTCGGAGAGCATTTGCCAAGATCCACATGCGGAGGCCGGCCAAGGCCTCCGCCACCCCTATCCGCTGCTCGAGTCCATGATCTTTGCTCGAAATTCAAGAACGCGCCATCTGAGAATGCTGGCTGCGGCTTCGTGACCACGGGTAAACAGCTGATCCAGGGCGAAAAGAAATCAGGAAGCCCCCTTGCTAGTGGTTTGGGGGGTAGGACCCCTAAACCCAAATTGAACATAGTTAGCGTGGGACCTCTGGCTACGCGAGCGCGCTTAGAGTGGATGCGCTCCTATACAAGCGCACACCGCGCACTCACACTGATACACACACAAACCCTTAAACCCTAAACCCTAAACCCCCAGGGGTCACCCTCCCGGGTATCCATCAGTTAGAGAGAACGGGAAGATGATCCTTGTTGTGGGGACGTGACACTTCAGGGCTTGATCAAAAAAGGGGTTATATGGGTTATATAGCGGTATATAGGGATATATAGGGTTTAGGGCTTCCCGAAATTACATGGGTACAGGAATTATCTGCGTGTGGTAGTTGAATTACAGAGTGAAAAGAGGGTAAGCCAGTTAAAACATCAACAGTCTGTAAGGGACCTCTACCTTGGGCAACTTGCACATCAAGTCTTACTTAGGGCTTCGGCTTAGGCATGTGATTCTAGCTTGTTTGCAATGACCACTGAATGGCAGCCCATTAACAACCCAATTTCAACATCTGAAGGATCATGTAAATCCCACAACGCAGGGACTAGGGTCCAGGACTAGACATCACGGACATATGGTGTACCTATACTACAAAAAAACTACTTTGTTCGGGGCTATTCCAGATGATGGTGTAAAGATGTTGTGGGTCCAACACCTGGTTCCAAAGAGACAAAACTCACCAATCAAAAGGCGCCACGCTCTGCTGAACACTGGCGCCCCCATCGCCGTTTCCCATAAACTTTATAAGCCCTAAACCTTCAACCCTAAGCCCTCTAAGCCCTAAACCCTAAGCCCCCTAATCCTAAACCCTAAACCCTTAGCCCTAAACCCTAAGCCCCCTAAACCCTAAACCCTAAGCCCTTAAAACCCTAAGCCCTAAACCCTTAGCCCTAAACCCGTTTTTGGAGCAAAGGCCGCCTATCTCCTGGCGAGAGCCATCGTCCCTCACCAGCCACACCTGAGCTGCTGGCGAACAAGAACTGTATGACAAATTCGGGAGTCCCAAAAGGGTTGGTGTAGGGTTTAGGGTTTAGGTCCCCTTTTGCGGTTCCTATATCAAGTTACGGTATCCATTGGGGCCCCATAACCCTTAAACCTTTTGGAGGTTTCTAAAGGCAGGGTTATGGGTCTTCATTGGAGAACCACATTTATGGAAACCCCCCAAATGAATTGTGAGTTGACTGCAGCAAGGTGTCAGGCAAAGATCCAAAAACAAGCATGTACACGTAAAGATCCCGCATTTAGGGCTTAGGGTTTAGGGTGATCCATAGGCCCAAAATATATCTCGCCCTGCAGTTCTGAGACAACCGGCCCAGACACCACATCGGCACGATCTGCAACCAGCAGTCCACCATCGAATGCACACATTCCTCGCTTGCGGCTGTCGCGCTGCACTGATCTACACTCTCTGCATCCTAATGCTCGAGCCCTGGAGCCCAAAACTTCAACAATACCCTCTCCCCCCGGGTTTTTTTTTGAAGAAACATGGGAATGAGCTTCGGCGGGGTGTGATTTGCTTATGGGTTTGCAGGGTTTAGATTCCTGT
Source organism: Symbiodinium pilosum (assembly GCA_905231905.1). Classification (NCBI taxonomy): domain Eukaryota; class Dinophyceae; order Suessiales; family Symbiodiniaceae; genus Symbiodinium; species Symbiodinium pilosum. The sequence goes on from CAJNIZ010046539.1 coordinate 35,588, forward strand.
GATGGCTGTTACCGCCACGTTCGGGGATCGTCCAAAGCTATACGCCGTGGTCGACGTGGTCCGCTTTGTTTTTAGCATCAGGAAGGCATTGGGTAACTTGAAGGCTCATCACCACGTCCCATGTATCTCTGGAAAGCTAGGGTTGAGTTGGAGGTTAGGGTTCACAATTTAGTTGGTGCTTAGGATTTAGGGTTGAGAGTTTAGGGATTGGGGTTCAGTTGGCGCTTAGGAGTTCAGGTCTCGGATGCATTGTTCCTGGACATGTGTATGGGGTTCCATTATTGTGGTAGATAGTGATTTTGACACGTATGCATTGAACATGTCAAAAGACCAACAACTTGAATATCACATGCTAGACATATACCCTTCCCGAGGCTGACATGCGAGGCCCTGAAAAGGACAGTCGTGTACAAGGAGCCCGTGACAGGTTCCATGGTAGTCTCTGTATTGCGTGAGGGTCGCTCCAAGGATGTTCTAGGGATTGAAGAAACACTCCCATCATACTGGCATGGAGGAGGTTCAAATGGCTTATCATGGATGAGGGTTTACAGTGGGGTTTTAGCTCTCCGGGTCTAAACATCAGGGTTCAGGGTTATCTGGTTTTCTGACGGTCTGAAATTATAGAACCCTAGTAGAAAGTTTGAGGAGTGTCTACCTGCCTCGCCCTCTTCTGTGGGCCAGAAATCCGATATCATGCCTTGAGGGGATTCTGCAGGTGTGTATATATATATATACGTATATGTAGAGGTACATGTACACACACATATATATATATGTATTTATACACATACACATATCGACACATGGAGTGGGGTTGCCAGAATCTTGACACGTCCCTTTACATGTGGGGTGGTCAGCGAGGGACAAGCTTTCCTTTTTTACGACCATTCATCAACATATGTATGTGCATACATATGTACATATATGTATATACATATGCATAGGTCTAGAATTTCTCTTTCTGTCTGTAGATATATTGTTTGTATATTTCGTGATTCATGGTCAGGTTGCTGCGGAGCTTTGGTATTTCTAGCTTAGGCTCTCAACCCCTACTTCAATATATAAAGACGTATGATTCTAGGTGAGGACGAGTGAGGGGCTATGTTTAGGATTCGTCCAGGCATGAACCTCAAACCCTATCTAAACCCTAAGCCTTCATACCTCAACTTGTTGGTACTTAGCAACGAAAGAGAGAAAACAATCCCTATTCCACGTTACCCTCGGAAGAAAAAAGATCCTTTTTGCCTATAACGAATCCGATACAACAAAAAGTATAAAAGGATCCCAAAAATTTTTCAGATTCCCTAAACCCTAAGCCCTAAACAGTAAGTTAAAGAGTAGGGCTTGATGAAGCAGAGTAGCCTGAAGGGCGCGAAAAGCCGTTCAGCTCACGAAGGAGCTTCCCACCTACTATAGGCCAGGGTTTAGGGTTTAGGGTTTAGGGTTCTAACTCAGGGATGTATAGCTTTTTTTCTGGGACCATTTCTTCATAAGTCCAGGATGTATAGAATCTAGGGTTTAGGGTTGAGGCTTGATAGGATGTGGGGTTTAGGAGCTCGGCTTTATAGGGTTTAGGGTTCATAGAGTTCAGGGTTTAGGGCTTAATTCACCCACATGGTGCTCGGTAGTACTGTGCAAGGCTGGGCGTGAAAGGATAGGGGTCATGTAGGCCAATTTTGCGGTTATGAACGGGGTACAGAATTCTTAGGGATATTCACCCCAATACTTGCAAATGAAGTGGAAAAGAACATGGAGAATTGTGTTGAGACCTATTTGCGGTACCCTGTACTATACAGGACAATAATAGTATCGGTAATCGTGTCGTGTTTTAGAGGAGGTTGAAAATGGCTTAGGCTTGTCTTGAAGTAGTATGGGTGGCCGGACAAATACATACGCTGGCACCTTCTCTGATAAACCCACAAAAGTTGTGCTATAGTTGTCCGAAAAATGTCCGAACGCCTTCCTGGAATGTAGCGGCTGCGGCACTTTGGGCGCCCCTCTCAGCCCTACGAGGCAGTTCAGCAACTGTAGCCACAGCGTACCCTAGCGTCATTACAGGCTCAGTATGCCAAGTTGTTACTATTTGAGTATCAGGTTCCTGCACTATGCTAGCCGAGCCAGCTTGATACACACCATGCGACCTAAAACCCGCCAGGGTCGTTTGCGCAAGACTCTCGTTGTCGCGAGCCCTCAGGGGGCTGCAACTCGAACCTGTGCAGAGTACAGTTGCTGTTACCGGAAAATCATGTATGCAATGGCATGCCTATAGGCAAACTAGATTCTATTCTCTCGGGAATCACCTCAATCAAAAGGACTTGATTCGCCTCACAACATAGAGCTATGTCTCAAAACAATCCCCGCATAGACCTGCTAAGACCTCTTATCGGTCCTATGTATCTCGAGGGGTCCGTCCCCCCCACTTCCTCACAAACTGCCATATATTGGGATCCAGAATATCCCCCATTCGAGCAAGCCATTACTCATGATTTCCTGAACACTGGACCCAAATCCAAAGATATCCCAAGGTATCCCTATACAACCCATGCACGATTTGTGTGGAATATTACCCTGAATAAACCCTAAAGCCTAAACCCTGACTCCTAGACCCTACACCCCAAATGCCCTAAACCCTGAAAATCCTGAAAAACCCTATAGACCCTATAAACCCTAAGCCCTATAAACCCTGAACCCTATAAACCCTAAACCCTAAAAACCCTGATCCAAACTTCTGCAACCGGGCGGCTTGCAAAGTCGAGGACCGAAACCACACCTGTCAGAAATAGACTATGGTCCAGGACCCTCCCAGTACCTTTAATTGGGGGTTGATGGCCCCTAGGGTTTATGGTTAAGGTTTAGGGTTCAGGGTTTAGGTGTATCCCTAATTTGGGTTTTATGGCCCCTCGTCCTAGTTACTTGGGCCTAAATAGCCGGTAGTTGGAGGGTCTGGGGTAGGGGTCTGAATGATCATAAGCGTGCTTTGGGTGCAGTAATCAGTAATACAATTCGATCAGTAAATTAACACAGAAATCATAAGCGAAGATTTTTTGATCCACCCCAAAGCTCCATGTAGGTACTATTTATAGGCTTTGGGGGTAGGTATTCTTATAGACTCAAGAGCCCAGGGCTAATCAGGATTCTGCGCCGGGTGAGCTGGCGGACGTAAATGTTTTTGTTCGCCTGGCTTTTGGAGGCCGGTTGGGTTACGGAAACACATGAACTTATACTGGGCGCTTAAAGGGAAGGTCACTCTAGTATATGGGGGAGGTTGTCAAAATTATGGTCCCTTTTTGGGTCCCCTAATTAGGCCCCGTATTAGCCCTCGCATTATAATAGGGACCCAAAAAGAGACCATAATTTTGACAATCCCCCATATAGGGACTGTGTAAAGGGATTCTACAGGGATTAGATTCCCTCATTATCTACGAAGCACTAGTAAGATGAAGTGGCGCTTGTTTTTTTTAGTAGGATGCTCTCTGCGCAGCCATGGTTTTAGGGTTTCTGGTTGAAGCAGCAAATTCCAGAGAATTGGCAAGATGATCCGTCGGCTGGTGATGAAGCTAGAGGAATCTGGTACCCTGAATTTCTGACTTGAAAGACTGGTGAAGCCTCGTAGACCAAAGGACCCAGCAATCATCACAAGATGAGCCCACCATACAAAGGGCAGGAATGCCTCTTTGAACATGAAATTTCTCCTGACCCCCCACCCTTAAACACGAAGCCCTGTACCACACACGCCCCCTAATTAATTCCAATGTACCATAGTAGCTTCCATTGCATTTTCCATTATCCCAATAACCCCAATCTACCATAGCAGCTTCCATTTTATTTTCCATTATCCCAATAACCCCAAGTATACTATAGTAGCTTCAATATTATTTTCCATTATCCCAATATGTAACCCCAATATATTCGCCAGACGGAAAACTGGAAGAACTTCTTCCTAGTAACCCTCAACCCCGGGATACAACAAACTACCGGACCCTGACCCCTAAACCCAAAACCCCTAATAAGCCGTGAACACCCTTTAAGCCCTAAATCCCCTAAACCCGCCTAAGCCCCATAAACCCTAAACCCCTAAAGCCCCCTTGGAAGTGGGAAGCCCGGCACCACAATCCAGCCTGATTGCATGTGCGAGACGAAGACCTGAAGATTTTGCCCCAAGGGCTTGGGTTTAGGGTTTAGAGCTTAGGGTTTAGGGCTTAGGGTTTAGGGCGTATGGTGTAGGGCTTAGGGTTT
>CAJNIZ010046540.1:0-21450 GCA_905231905.1 Symbiodinium pilosum
TTCCCGAGAAAAAAAAAAAAAGCACTCACGTCTCGTGAAATGGCTGCAACAGCCACCTCAGGCTCCAGTGCGGCGCGTCCCCCGCAGCCGAAGCCCGGGACGGCAAGGCCAGCGGGTAGCGAGACCCGGGGCCTCAGGTCAGTATAGGGTCTAGGTTCGGAGGACCCATCACCCTGTAATTGTGACTACAAGGGATGATAAGAATCATATTAGGGTCCTCTTATATTCCTATAATGCCACTGTTGCAGGGTGGGGGGTCCTTCAAAGGTCTAGGGTTCAGGGCGGTGAAAGTGGCTTTCAGCTACGTGAAGAAACATCTTACCAAAGACCATTCAAGAGGACCATGCGCAAAGGGACCCTCTACCAAAATCCCAGATAAGGTTTCAAGGTTTTCCGGACCCCTGGAGGATGGATCTAAAGATTAGATCCCATATATGAAGCCATCATAACTTTATACAATGCCTTTAAAAAAAGGCATAGTCTTCTAGGGGATCTAATTTTTAGATCCCTTTGGGGGTCTGGGTTAGGCCAGCAGTTCTCGGCCTGCAGCGGTCACGAAGGCTGTCCAGCTTCTGTTGCAATTGGAATAATGTAGACCCGTGATTAATAGACCTCCTCCTTGTAAGGGCCTTCATGCGCGGATCCGTATTAAAATCCCTATTTAGGAGGGGGGTTGTTTTTTTTGTGAGTAAGGGGTCTACATTACCAGACAGGCTTCTGACAAAACACAAAAACGCTCCAAAGGACATCAAACACCGCGGAACGCTGATGTGAGATGCTGAAGCTGCATAGGAACTTAAGCTAAGTTACTATGATAAAGAAACCCTATTATTCACTACATACCCATATTGAGCTATATAGTCTAAACTCCTGAGACATCTAGTACCTCCCTTAATTACCCATATAGTAGTCCCCTACATAATTCCCTATATAGCTCCCTCTAAGGAGTTCAGATTATGATAACTTAATTTAAGTTCCTTAACAGCAACGATGACTAGGGCTCCCACTGGCTGGGGCTGGGAGGTTCCGGTGAGCTGTTTTTGTCACTGTCACTGATCGGCAAATTTGCCAGGAAGACCTGCAAAGAGTGCTTCCTCAAACTTAAAAGGGTTTTGGTAACCCCAACTCCCACAATTAGTACCCTATGACTATCATATGATGGTTATAGGGTCCTAATTTTGGCGGTCGGGGTTACCGAAACCCCATTATTAAAACTGTGCGTGAGCAACAGGCCAAAACAACAGTCAAAACACGGGGTTGGTAGAAGTAGTTTTGCTTATTGGGGCTGTTCAACATTGCAGGGCAATTTCTTGGAATAGTCGGAAGTTGCACCTTGCTTGCTCGGAGATATGCTGCCACCCCGACCTCTCTTAATGATGCTGTCGGAAGGATCTGACCAAACTGCAAGGCTCCTGAGAGCCTCAGCACTGTAAACAATTCATCAAAATATGAGCTACTGTCTAAACTCCTGGTATCCCCCAACGCCTATACTGCTACCCTATAGAATCCCCTATATAATCCATTTCAGGAGTTTTGACTATAGCTCATATCAACCTGTAGGGTACCCTGCACGAATCGTGAGTGACAGAAGAAGCTGAGCAATCAAGAGTGCCCCACAACGGCTTTTTGCTTGCGGAATATAACACAATTGTATGCAAGGCCATAAGGTACGAAGAAGAACCAATTCTCATTGCAATCCCTAATCAGTATACCCAAAACCCTAGACCCCCAAACCCTAGTCCCCCAGGCCTGATTCAGCAACAGCGCGCAGGCAGTCAACAGAACGACGCATCCGCTCAAGCCTGTCATATTCACGGGTTTAGGGCTTAGGGGTTTTGGTTTAGGGTTTTGGGTTTAGGGCTTCAGGATTAAAGGTGATTCCAAGGAATCTCAACTATATACATCAGTGTAAATCCCTATATACCCCTCCGCAACCCTTTATGTCTGCAACCCTGTAACATAAACCCCACATAACTCCATGTTCTACAACCCCACATTTCCCCTGTAGCTGTATGTTTCAAACCCGAAGCCCTAAACCCTAAACCCTAAAACCCTAAAACCCTAAAACCCTAAAACCCTAAACCCTAAACCCTAAAACCCTAACACCCTAAAACCCTAAACCCTAAACCCCGTTTCCCCTATAGCTGCTCTTAATGAGACTGGCCATCTGCTGATCCGCCGCAAGGCTTATATACCTTTGGTAAGCGAGGAATGAAGGAATGGATCCTTATAGGGTTTAGGGTTTAGGGTTTAGAGTGGTCCCTAGGTTAAGGGCTTAGGGTTAAGGGTTTAGGGGTCCCTATATGACCCACTATAGTAGTTTCCATGTTCTTTTCCATTCCTTCTAAACCCTTAACCCTAAATAGTAGCTTCAATGTTCTTTTCCATGCCATCTAAACCGTCAACCCTACATAGTAGTTTTCATGCTCTTTTCCATTCCTTCATTCCCAGCGAAGCAAAAGGTAAGAAGGAAGCTTGCCTGTGGCTCGCTCCCGCACCATAACCTTGCTGTGTTGCAAGCCATTTTTTACTATCATAGGGCTTTAGGGTTTAGGGTTGAAGGCTTAGGGGAAAGGATTCTACCGGGTTGTGTGGGGATTACGTATAGGGGACTTCATAGGGATTATAGGGGATCAGGTGAGACATATAGGGTTGTTATAGGTAACTAGTATACTCATGAGAACCTGTTCAAGAATTCCGGGCAGCTTTCATGTAGCTCCAGCATAGAGAATAGAGAGGGCTCGTTCTCCCTGTATAGACCCCAAAATACTATCACCCTTGTTATAGAAACCCCCCATAAGTAAGCCTAATTGTGGGAAACCCCTGTAACAGGCCTTTTTGTTAATTAGGGTTTAGGTCGAATGGAAAAGAAAATGGAAACTACTATAGTGGGTTATATAGGGACCCCTAAACCCTAAACCCTTAACCCTAAGCCCTTAACCTAGGGACTACTATAAGGATCCTAGTCGGCAGCTGCTTGCGTATTCTTCCTTTCATTCCGCAGCCCAACGGCACGACATCCACAACGCCTTGCTTTTCATGTTTTGTTGAACCATATATTAAAAGATACTATAATATACCAAAACATGCAATGATATACTACAATATACTATAAAGTACTAGAATATACTTTAATAAACAATAATATACTACAAACTACCCATTCACCAGTTATGAGACTTTGCCGTAGACAGGCTGCAACTGCTTGTTCCTCTGCTGCTGCAACCATAGTCCCCCTTAAGTAGCTAGAATATGGCTTTGGGTATGTTATAATAAGATCCCCATATACCCCACATTCTATCTACTTAAGGGGGGGACTATAGTCGAACACTGAGCGCTATTGCTGTTAGTGCAAACGTTCTGAACCGCTTGGCATAGGCAGCGACATGACTTGCCCCCCGCCCCCCCCCCCTTAGGCCCATCTCGCCAATGCCTGCTGATTGTCCTTCTAAAGCTACTGATTTCTAGTTGAAAGCTTGAAAGCTTGCACTGGAGCAAGCACAAGAAGCCTTAGGTGCGCACTGTACGTCATCCAGGACGTTGCATGGAGGACATTGCTCACGAGGTATTGATAAGAGTGGGTGTAAAGCACCTGGGAATGCTTCTATAACCTTGATCACATGACATGTATCTGTAGCTGGATACCCCTCTGCCACGCCGCAACGTTACAGGCTGACAGTGTTGTTTGTTTGTTTCCCTAAGGGTCCAAGGACCCAAATAATAGGGTTTTAGCCCAAATGCTATAATATTAATGGTATTTGGGCCCTAAAACCCTATTGTTTGGGTCCTTGGACCCTTAGGGTTTGCTTGACGATGAAAACTGTGCTTGTGCACGAGATCGTTCTGCTGGAGCTGAAGTTCAGGAGTTCTGCATCTCGAGGTCACATGGCTGCGACATGGATTGCATGACAGCTCGCAAATCCATCCTGACATCAGAATGAAGAGAGAGCGAGCGAGAGAGAGAGAGAGAGAGAGAGAGAGAGAGAGAGACGGAGAAAGAGAGAGAGAGAGAGAGAAAGAGAGAGATATGTATATGTATATATGTACATATATGTATATAAATATGAATATACAAAGTAATATACCGTGTCCTTTGACTGGAGTGCTGGCCACAGGGGGCATCTGGAATCCCCTCATGCAACTAGCAGAAGCTTCTGCCCACAGAAATCAGCGCACTCAATAGACAGCCCACGACCTCTGCTGGAGCCGCTAGAAGTAAAGGACCTCAGGAAGCGTACGAAAAGGACTCTGCAGCAAACTGCTCCTTCCATTCTTATCACTATTACTATTACTGCTATTTTCTTATTCTTGCTAGAATGCCATAACTATTATAGATATTAATTAGTCTTTAGCATTATTACTACTGTTGGTATTCTTATTAGTCCTTTCAACCCTAAACCCTAAACCCTAAACTTTTAGTACGATTACTACCAGCTCCCACGCTCTGCCGATGTCTTGGCCCAAGACTGAGCCCCAACACCGCCAGGTCAGCGGCTTGTCTCTCATGCCTGGCCACCTGAAAAGCAAATGCGAAATAGTCTAAACTCCAAGGTTCCCCCCTAATAACCCCTAAAAATACCCACCCCCTATATAATCACCTAAATAGCTACAATCTAGGGAATTTAGACTACAGTTCAAATGTTTTTCTAAAGCACTTGGATGTGCGTGCTGTGACAGATTGGCAAGCACTTGCTTGTGCATTATCCTAGCCTGTACACCTTTACTTTACTGGACAACGCCAGCGGCGTGACACGAGACCGGCAGGAATGGAAAACTTGAGAAGTCTCTGCACCCATGCCTCGGTCGGAGGTGCAACAAAGGCCTGCGTAGACCTCTTGAAGAGCACAGCCGAAGACATGCTGACAGGAAAGCTAGGAGCCAAACCGTAAACCGCTCGCACACTCCACCTCGCCGACCACTATCCTACCTTTCCCTGGGCGCCATCCATCCCTGCGCCCTCCACCTCCTCTCCTCCTCTGCCCGGACCTAGTCACTACCTCGTCCTTGCTTGTAGCTGTAAAATTCCCGGCAGGATTTCTGGACCCAAGTTATTTGAGCATCTGCTCTGAGCATGGAACTCCGGCTATGTGTGCATCTACTCTACATTAGACAAGGCACTGACACTAAGTCATAAGCACACGAAAATAGCTGTGAAGAGATGATGGGTCTCCGGCAGCCCAGCAGCAGCAAGGCCCAACACAGCGGCGCCCAAGCGCCTTTGGCAACATTCTCCAAAACGCATGATACTCCCACTTGCCATAGGAAACGTGAAGTAGCGGCTTTCCCGAAAATGTTACTTCGTCTAGCATGACCCAGCTGTCTACGTCCAGCCTGCGCCGATGTCGCAGTAGGCGGTGGCAAGCCTCTGAGCGCATGGGGGCATGACACCTTACGACCCCATTCTACCATAAAATGCTATAATATACCATAATATACCATAAATATGACATAAATATACCATAAAATACTATAATATACTATACTAATACTCAGTAATGACTCAGGATGGCCCGGGCCTGCTGAGCGTGCATGGTGGGCACTGGTCTCTGGGTCCAGGCAGCTTAAAAAACAAAACTGTGCAGGTCAACACCGAGCCAACAAGCCCAGCAAGGATTTTTGCCGACAAGAGCGCATCACCAAGGAATTTGAAGGCTACCTGAGGTCCTGTTGAAACGTTTGCTTCATCCTCATAGCACAGCAAGCAATCTTTTTTAGCAGCTGCGGTCACGCAGTCGTGTGGCAGTCCACTAACACCTTGGGAAAGGTGCCAGAACACCTGGCAGCTTGTGCATCCCATCTCTGCTCTAGCTTGGCTATCTCGCTGCAGTCAGTTCAAATTGAAGGGTGCTTGGGCATCAAAAGACGCGATCCAATTTGACAATTCTATTCCCAAAGTGACAACACAAGCTAGATGCAGGCACAAACTCCCGCCTCTACATGTGTGGGCTCTTGGTCGTTCTTGGTCGTTTTGGCTTTCTAGGCTTGCGAGGATTCCAACTTCTAAATGCATCCCACCTGGCATCTGACCTTCAGGACGATGTCGTGCTCATTTGATTGTAGATAACCGGTATGCCGATGAGGATGGCTACCATGACGCAGTACCTTGTCGACGCGCATCTGCAGGCATTGCAGGTCTGCTGACTCTCTGCGAGGGAACAACTTTCCAACTGCAGAATCGAAATGCAAAAAATATGTGAGATGCCACGAAGAGGGCTTTAGAGCAGGTCGTAAACAGATGTCATACAAACCCTGCAATCATACAACATTCATGCTATATCCGAGCCCAAGGCTTGATCCCCATGCTTGGGCGATAGCAAGCGTAGGCAGCCTTAGCATGGATATCAAGAGTGGCAGCGTGAAGAAGGCGTGTTCGCTCAGGTCCATGATGACAGCAGTTACCGTGCAAGCAGTCATGCAATTCAACTCTTCTTCCTCAGCTTTACACACCGTGGCCGTGTTTCTGGTGTGCAATAGCTAAGCGCTGGGCTGCGACGACCAAGGCCCACATAATCAGTGTGAGCATAAGCATGTTCAACGCGGCTGGGAGCCTGCTGAATTCAAACTGCACTTGAGAATCTGTTTGTCGCAGCATTGAATTTGGGATACCTCGCTACGTCCCGCTTGTCCTCACTGCCCGGTTCAGGTTTGATTAGCACTGTTTCAAGAAGGGGGATAGCACAGAGCCAAAGAAGCTTCCACAACTGTTTGTAGTTCTGCCAGCCTTTCAAGCCCCAAGCCACGGAAGACATTGTCCAGGACTGGGAAAGCGAAATGCAAGGAAAAGTACCTGAAATGTTGACACAGCATAACGAGGACAGCCTTATCAAAGCTAGTGTTGTTAAGACAGCTTGGCCTACCCCGCTGCTAGCACTTTGGCAGCGCACGTGAGAAGCCAGCCCAACAATCGCCAATTCCACAGCAGTACAGGGTTGCGCGATACCGCCTGGCAGCGATTGAGCAGGATTTTTACGGCAAGCGTTGCCAGCAGGCTTTCAAGAAGATACTGCAAGAAGATCTGAGGCGCTATCCCTGCGGAACGGCTTGTCTGGCGGATCCATGGAATCTGACACGTAGAAGATCTCCTGCTAGGTGCATCAGAGCTGTCGTGGTGCTTGGGCTCGTAAGCCCCGGTCAAGATGGGCCACTTACAAAAGGGTTTTGGGAATATAGGGGTTATATAGGGATAATGGAAAAGAAAAAGAAAACTACTATTTAGGGTTTAGGATTTACGGTTTGGGGTTTAGGGTTTGGGGCTTGCTAAACGCAGGTCAGCATTCTGGACGACGTGATTGCTCGTATAGAGCCACGAGATGGACCTTCTAGTTATGATCAATGCTCCCAACCTACCCCAAACCCTATGAACCCTTAACCCAGTAGATTTCCTCAGTGACGACCTCCTGTGATGTCAGGCACGCAAGCGTATTGCCTCAGCTGACATTTTGGTAGTCTCCCTAAACAAGGGGACCCCAATATAGACCCCAAAATACGATGGTTCTTACTATGGGGATAATGTTGGGAAACCTCCATGTTGGTGCGAACACTCAGGAAGCGATAGCCTGTGTGCAGTCGGAATGGGGTTCCCAGCTTGCCTGCTAAAATCTTTGAAAACTAGGTGTATATGCGGCGGGGGTGGGGGGTAAATAGGGATTCCTACTACAAATGGAAAAATAAATGGAGCCTGGGATTCTGTATTTCTTGTATATATGTAGACCCTAAACCCTAAGCCCTAAACTCATCATAGCGAGTTAGCACAGCCAGGTCACAGGGGCAGCAGCAGCAAGTTGCCACCTCTGCTTGAATCTGATGAGCAATAATCCAAACTCCGTAAAGGGGGGTTATAAAAGGACTATGTAGGGGACTACTATAGCGGTTATTAAGGGGGATATTAGGAGTTCAGACTATGGCTCTTATGGCTCCACAACAGTGTGACACACAATGTCACGCAAAGAGCTCTCTTTCTCCAGGTAGGCATCTTACGAAACCCGATCATTTTATCTCTGATGGCGATAGTAGTCACCTATCACTTGGGGGTGACCCAAAATGATGGGTACCTTTTTGAGGAGTCCCTATAATAAGGATTATAATATTATGGTGTCTATATTGGGTTCCGCTTATTTTGGGAAACTACCACTTGGGCTTTTCCGTAACCTAGCACTTTCTAGGCGTGCAGCAGTTCAGCAACTTTCCCAGCAATTTGGCTTCTCGTTGAGATTGCAACTTCTGAGGCGCAGGCTCCACCTGTGCAGCACGTTCCATCTCGGCGCACCTCCTGAGAAACAATTTGCGGGGTGGGTGTTCTGAAAATCGTGGGCCCCCTTTTTTGCGAGCACCGGTACAATCAGGATCCTTGCGTATTGGGATCTATATCAGAATCCCCCGCCAATTGGTGGAAACCTTTAATCGGCCACAAAGAAGACCAACAGGACTTTAATGTCAGCAAAGGCCAAAGCTAGCCGAGCTGCTAGCCCAATTCCTACACCATCTGACTTGAGTCCAGCCTACGGCATGTCTGTACGATACATCGATACATTGAGATGTAGATGGAGGCTCTGTACACAAATCGACTGTAGCAAGAGCCAAAATATCCTCGTTCGATAGCTCTTTCTGCACCCCTCTCTGCGACTCTGCGGGTCCCTCCAAGTCTTGTCGCCCTCCTCAACCAACTTGAGCCGTTCCTTGTGCAGGGCAGAATTAACGGGATTCCATCTTAGTTGCTGTGTCCGGGTGCAAGAGCAATGGAACCAACAAGTGATTAACGCAGGTACACCGTCATTCAATGCTGTGCTCCAGCGCTGTCCTGTCGCTCATCATCGCAGGGTGCCTGGGCAACGACCCGATAAGGGACGAAGGTCTCGAAGTGATCCTGCAAATGTTCAGCCAAGACAAAGCTTTCAAGCAAACGAAACATTCCCGCTCTTGTCTGCTGTTCTCCGCTGTTGACTTAGGGCTGCGTCAAGCTAGATCGGTCCTTCTGACACTGCACGGCAACAACCGTAGCATCGCATTCTGGTGTGCATAGGAACCTGGCGCCCCACGTCTTTTGAGCTTAGGGCTTATTGGCTTAGACTGAGGTCCGGCAAACCACTCCGAGTGAAATACATGAGTCGTCACCCCAGCAAGCGTGTGGCATGAAATTGTCAGTTGTACATCGTCCTGAAAGCATCAAAGCTGCGACAGAATTCACGGGACATGGCCGAGCCTGACCCGCAAGTCGCCCACCTTGTGGATACTCAGGGATAGTGGAAAAGAAAATGGAAACTACCATACTACAATAGAGTATAAATTGGGGTTGTAGTGGGGAGTGAGGGAATTATATATATATATATAATTGAGGGACTATATAGGGTTCGGGAACGCTTATCCCAGCCTCCCTTAAAATACACAGGGCCATCAACACTATGGACCTTGCCAACTCTTGCCCTCATTCCTCTGCGCAGCGCCGCATGTACAACAGCTACGTCATGTAGCCGACTGGTGAAACTCATATACATATTTATGTGTGTATACTATAATCTATGTGTGCATACATATATGTATGTGTGTGTGTAAATATATATATATATATGTATGTGCATTCAGCATTATTGAGCCAGAGCAGGCTCAGCCAGGAACCTGATGTTTCTTGAAGAGCTCTGCCTGCATGGGCTGTTGTATGCCACACTACTTGGCTTCAAATGAGCTATAGTCTAAACTCCTGCAATCCCCCTTCATGACCCCAATAGAAGTCCCCTATATAATGCCCCCGATAATCCTCCTTTAAGGAGTTTAGACTACAGCTCAAATGATGGAACAGACTTCTTGTAGCAGCGGCAAGGGCCCCTGTTGAAGGATGCTGCAGCACTACTGTTGATACTAAAGATCCTGCATGACCTTAGCATACCATAGTACCATTGTTCCCAAATATTCCCAAGGTTTAGGGTACTTAGGGTCATGCAGGATATTTAGTATCCACCGTAGGATGTAGGAATTGAAACCCAGCTTCAGCACTTTTGTCCGAGAAAATGATGGAAGCGCTTCGCGCACTTGCCGCCTCCCTGCCGACGAACCCGGGGCGGCCGTAGAAGAAACCATCCTGGAAAATTGCCACGGTAATTTCTATAAATATTTCTACTATTATGTTATTACTCGTATTGTTGTTATTCTTACTTTTATTCTTGTTACTATTACTATTATTCAATTGTTATTCTTACTGGTTGCAAGAGTGCTGGCCAGCTCTTCCAGATCCAGTCTTGTAGCTACCCGCAGTGCAATTATCAGGCTCAAGCAGTCCAAGGCTCAGATATGGACTTATGGCTTATGGTCTTGAGTATGTGGCTTTTGAGACATCTCTTCCGCGGACACAGGGGTTGAATACATGGCTTCAGCTTTTTTCGGCGGAGTTGCCCATTCAGCTGGACATCAGATCGGTACATTCCACCCACTATCACATCGGTCTGAATGAGATTCAACAAAGATGCACTCCAATCTAAAGGTGGTTGGCGTACGGTTTGAGTGTGGTTGGCTTGTACCACGGTGCTTCTCCTTTTCAGAAACTTTGGTACTAGAATGAGGTGGTACAATGGCTCTGCCTCGAATGCACCCCTGCACCAGACTCAGGCAACCTTGATGCAAACTCAAGATTGCAGAGCCTGTGCATTCGCATGGAAGGTGATGCCCGCTGCATGCACCTGCACAAATGACAGCTGGAACGTTCGGCTCATGTTACATGGACATCCGCTTCAGGAGAAGAGGGCCAAAATTGATGAAAGCAAAAGGGAGGCGTTATTGTAATCTCCAGCACTACTGCCCGTGACCCGTTCAATTACAAATCATCATCGGGTTCGTTTAAGATTCCAATGCTTTGGTTCGCTTCAGGATTGCACTCGTAAAATGACTTGAGTGTGGCTTAGGCCTGGATGCTCTGTGATATGTACGCACTCATAAACAATTCCCTGGGCCTGCATGCATTCAGACAAGGACTGACTCGCAAGTGCGCGTCAATATCGTTAGGCATGCGTACATGTGCGTGTACACAAATATACAAATTCAGACATGCTATGCGATAGATGATGTGCAGCAGATCCCAAGACTTGCAACTCCCCAAAACCGCCCAGGAATCTTGAACAAGCTATACCCGATGTCATCGTGTGGGTCCATACACAAAAACCCAGGACACCATACAGCCACAGTGTCTAAGTCTAAACCCTCATAATTCGGAGCTCGGGACTCTTCAGTCTTAGGGCATCTTCATCCAAACAAAACTTTCAACTCCTGCTTATGCAAACGGCAAAACAAGCTCACCCCGTCGAGGGCTCGCACCCGCGGAGGTAGTCGGGCGAGTGCAGGCTCAAAGGAGTGGAAGTGGCTTAGCATCTCCTCAAGTCAAGCACACGTCACTCACATGCTTCAGTACTATAGTATATTCTGTTAGAATATAATATACTATTTTGAAACATACTATAGCACTTTATAGTATATTGTAATATTCTATAATGTATAACAGTATGGAGGCTTGTGCACAAAGGCATCATATTGCTATATCTCGATTGCGCTCGAGACAGGCAGAAACGCATGGTGATGATATCTCATGAGACATCGGAGCGGACAACAGCGGCCCGACTCCAACTTCATGTTTCACTGATCTCTCTCTACCTTCGAAAAGGCGCCCACCCCCCTCATATAAAATACTCCCAATACTTTTACTAGTATATACGACAGTGGAGAATACTTAATATCGAGGGGGTGAGGGGGGTTGCCCTGAAACCCTAAACCCTGAAACCCAGCCATCAAGCAGACGCGCTTTTTCCCCTCGACCGTAGTTTGCGCGACAATGCGACGCCCATGCACGTCCCGTAGGCTGGCAAGAACCACGACCTGCGAAAGCATATTGTGGAATATGATCGTATTCTACAGGAAAATAGCATATCATATTAAAGTATATTACAATATTTTGCAGTCTATTATAGTATTGTAGCGTATATTGTAGTATACTGTAGTATATTGTAGGTTATAGTATATTGTAGCATATTACAGAATATCATTGTTTCTGACAGTATATTTTGCTATATTAAAAGTGGTTGCAATGGCAAAGACTGTTCAAACATCGCAGTGGTCACTATCACAGTCATACGGCTGCGTCACAACCTATCAAGGTGGATTGTGTTTCTCTTGCTACCCGCTGTGCTTTCTAGACGTCATGATCCCACTAGACACGTTTAGATGAACTTGATGAACATTGTAAGCAAGATCTTTGGTTTTTGTGTTCGTGCATTCGCCAGTTGGACTTGACTTTGCAGTTTGGAGTCACCTTCCATTTAGTCCAAGTTCCTTGGCTTGGAGGGTGCAGCTGGAAGCTTTAAGCAATACAATACTTTTCCATGGCGTTAAACTCAGCAAGCCTCGTGACTGACAAGCCCGAACTGCTCACAGTTCATCAGGACATAACCTCACAAGACCGTGCATTTCAAGGTAGGTTGGTGTCACAGTTGGGCGTGGGCACTAGTATCAAAAGCAACCAATTCGAGCTCTGCAGTCTACGCTCCAGTTTTTTGCCATGCAAGTTCCCTCTAAAGGCACTGTGAGGCCAGACCTCATCAACAGCATTCGCTGGATCCTGATGGCGGACCCAGCTGCTCTTTCATAAGGGCCGAACCAACAAGGAAGTTCAGAGACGCACTCTTGCAACCAGGTCGCTGAATGTCCTTGGTTGCACTGTGCTCTGAGACTACACAGTTCGCTGCGGCAAAGTCTGGGCAAGCTGCCCCTAACCTTGCAGCGTTGCCTACGGCGTCAATGCTGCAATCAGCAGTGCCAAAACAACGCAAGGAAACACTGCTCGCTATGCAACTCAGAATGTCTGGTGCAAACAAACACTGAGCCTCCAAGATTCAAAGCCTCCGGCTCAACTGATGCTGACTGCATGTCCTGGGATGAGCCACAGAGCTAGTATCATCACCCTGCATGGCATCATGTCACTGACTGCTCTGAAGAATCCCATGTTTTGCCCCGTGATGACGAACTGTTCGGTGAAAACCAGTGATGATGATTTCTCTACTTCTGTATCCCTGGCTCATCATAGTGGTCACATCGGTCTTAAAGACGAGAATCTACTGGCACAAAAAAAAGTCAGAGCCTGGTCATTCCGATTGTGTCAGGGGCCATTGCTGTAGACATGGATGTCCATGCGCTTTAAAAACAGACCAAGGATCAGCAAAAAGCCACAGGGTCTCTTGCCAACGGCGTGAGCGCGAGCACGCCAGAATAGCAGCCCCAAAGGAAACTCCCGTGGCTTCAATGCTCAAGGAGTGCATCCTGAGTCGAAGATTCACATGGTAGTTTCCCTAAATAAGGGGACCCCAATATAAACCCCAAAATACTATAGTCCTTATTATAGGGACCCCCAAAAAGGTACCCCTAATTTTGGGAAACCCCCACATTTCAGCAAGGCTTTTGTCGCAAAAACAATGTTGGAATCAGCATCCCGGGGGCTTCCGAATGGATTTAGGTTTTAGGGTTTAGGGTTTAGGGTTTAGGGTCAGATTATGAGCTGGAGATCTGTAACTAAAACTGAGCATGAAATGCAACTGGACACATCCTTCAGAAGTTATTGCCTAAGCTGACACCCACCTCATACGCAGCGGTAACAAGCCAGATAAGGCTACGAACGCTTGCGCTCATGCCTGCAGCTATGGCATGATGACACACCGTGAAGAAAGTGCCTAGGACAATATGGGGGATTATAGAGGCAGTATAGGTGATATAAGGTTTATTGCGGGGTTTTATGTGGGATCGAATCTAACTTTTTTGTCAAGCAAGTGTCCCGAACAACAGATGTAAAGATTTCTGCCACACCGAACCCTTTTCACAAGCGCTGATGGCAGCGTTCAGTGTCAAGGTGTTCGGTGTCGTGTCCGCGCGAAGCATGAAATCCAACCTCAAGCATGTCTTCCTCATGGGGTTTTAAGGTGGGATTGAGGGATATATAGCATGTAGGGCTTTATGGTTCAGAGTCTTCCGCATTCCTTGCTTTGCAGGCCTTTATTGGACTTGATGCCACATGATGTGACAAAACTCATGCCTTTCTATGATTCTTGAACAGCTTGCCAAAAGTGCAGGTAGCAATGCGAGAGCTGCTTGCCAACGTTCGGCGTTTTCGCAGGCGCTGACAGCAGAACTCCAACCTCAGCTCAAAGCGTTTCAAGCTGTGCGGGCCGCTTACATTGATTAACAAATCCTCATGACCTTAGTATACTATAGCAGCACAATTCCCAAGGTATAACATACTTAGGGTCCTGCAGCATGGTTCCTCCGTAACTCTTGCAAATTTTCTGCATGTCTTCTCACCATGGTGTCAGGACTAGCGTGTGCTGTAGCATCTATCATCTTCATCTTCATAGTCATCAACAGAGTGGCAGTGTCGTCGCTAAACTCTACAAACACATGGACGGCCCGTCTTTTTGCATCCGAAATGCTGACCACGCTCGGTTCCAAGCGCATAGAAGGCATACCTCAAAGCCACAGACCAGTTGCCATCTTGGCTAAGACATGGTGACCAGAACAGCTGAACTCAGCTGAGCAGCCAAGAAGTAAAGCCAAGGCCCGAGTCCACTGTCCGGCCTTCTCACAGGCAGTAATCGCTGAGTTGCAGCCTCACCGGCATGAGGAGATCAAGATGCTTCACTGGACGCCCAGCCATTGTTTCTCATGAGCCCCTGCGCAGAACAATTGGATTATCTGATGCCACGCAACACGCAACCTCCAGAGGACGGGACGCGGCAGGACAAGACTGTACAAAACGCCTTGCAAGCGGATGCCTGACTGGAGATGCCACCAAGTGGCTGATTTCATCAGGATCAAGCTGCTGCGAGCACATGTTGCTGAAAACCTGCGATTCTCGTAGCACGCAGCAATCATGAGACACCAGGCCGCTATAACGCAGACAGACTCAAATTCAAGCATACAGTATTAGGAATCAATATATTAGGGTTTTATTGGGAAACTGGAAAAGAAAATGGAAACCACTATATTATAGGGATTATATAGGGCCTATATAATCCCTATAATATAGTAGTTTCCATTTTCTTTTCCATTATCTCAATATAACCCCAATATAGGGTTTATGTTTACCCCATTGCAATGTGGTTCCATGTAGACATCTCGAGCTCGGGCAGCATCCCACCCGAAGCTTGGTTGCTGTTAAGGAAGTTAAATTAAATTACCATAATGGGTATACATAGTAATTTATAGGGTTTCCCCAATATAGTAACTTAATTTAAGTTCCTTAACAGCAACCCAGGAAACTTGGTGCCTGCAGCGCAATTTGCCACTGGCCTGAGCTCAGTGAAGGGATGGTTTGCAGGATTCTTGCAGGGATCAATGCATTCAGGTTGAACCTGCAGCAACCTTGAGATCCTCAACCCGCACCACTTTTTGGAATGCTTACTGCTTGGGCTGCCTTCGGCCTATTTAGGTTTTTAGGAGGGACGTCTATCTTGCAGGCCTGACAGGGTCTTGCATACGCTGCCCATCTTTCGGAAAGTTCCGCTCAGCCGCGAGGGGGTTGTCATAGAGCTGCCGTCGCTCGTTGGGTAGGGCCTAGTGTTTGGCTAGAATGTGTTCATCTTTGAGAGAGAGATGCTTCTCTTGTCGTATTTAGTCTGACATGCTTGCCTGCGGTCGTTGGACAGCTTCCAATCCAACCCATTTTATGTTGAAGCATGAATTGGTGCACGAAGACCTAAACTGGATACTTGGTACAATCCGCCCCAGCACACAGGGAGTCTGCTCATAAGGCATGCCAGAAGGTATCCAAGCCACTGCCCGCAGCACAGGCAGTAATGACACTGCTGCACGTAACGACGTTCGGCCGAGCCAGCTTTGCCTAAGATTACATGAGCTCTGTTCATCTGCTTACTGGGATTGGTGTCACTATCTCTTTCTCCCTCCCCCCCTTGCTCTCTGGCTTTTGCTGTGCTGAGAATGATCCCATGATTCAGTGGAGGACACTCGCGCAGAGGAAAGGTTTATCCTTTTCGAGTTGCAGGCATCTCATGCAGGAGCAAAAGTGCCAATGCCCACTCTCCTAGCCATCAGGCAGACTTGAAAGCAAGCCTTACTGGGGTTTCTAGGGAAGAAGGGAATGTATGATATGAGCTATAGTCTAAACTCCTGGCATCCCCCTTAAAGAGCCCTACAATAGGAACCCTATAAATAATCCCTATATAACTCCCTTTAAGGAGTTTATAGACTATAGCTCATAGGGACTCTAGAGGGAGTATATTTCCATACTAGAACCAAGAAGAAGCCTGGATGATGACGCCAAGGTGTGGGACGAAGGGCATCGTCTCAAATTCGCTGATGGAGATATTGCTTCTTAGTAGGGAACATGGGAATATGTTATATGGGGATTATATAGGGATAATGTGGGGATTATATAGGCATTATATTCCCTTGCTCCCTGCTGAGAACATGTAAGTAGAGGTGCAACTTGTTATGACAGAGCAGAGTGAAGCAGTATAACTTATACTCTTTAACCGGGGTTCCAAAGGCTCTTAAGCCACAGTAAGATTGCGCAAACCCCCAAACCCTAAACGCCAAGGTTTAGGGTTTAAGGTTTAGGGTTTGGGGCTAAACCCCTAAACCTTAGGCCCCAACTCGCCCCTCGGTCCTGACTTCTCGAAAGCGCTGCTCACCGAGCTGAACGAGATCACCGTTGGCTGCAAGGTCGCCTGACCCACTAGGAAGAGAATATTTAGGGTTTAGGGAATATGGGGGTATATAGGGATCATCAGGAGCTATCTATGGGATTACAAGGGTTTAGATGTGTGGTTATGAAGGGGTTTTGTCGGGATACTACCCCCCAACAATAGAAAATCAAATGGAAAACAGAATGGGAAATGAGATGGAAATTGGGATATACATATAAATATGTATATATATATATGTATGTACATCAAAAAGGCTGGCCGAATCAATTATGGCCGTTGTCTCGTCAGGTCTGGGGCGGAATCTCACACATGCTGGATGACGGCTTACTGAGCTTCTTGGCGTGCATTGCGCAGGCAAGTAATAATGGTAATAACAGTAATCATGGTAACAATAGTTCTAATAACGATTAGTATTGCACCAAACTGGTGCAGCTCAGTGCTCTGACATTGCCGCCGCGTCGCAGCCGGCAGCAGCTCCAGCAAGTGCAATGCAAGCTGCCATTGGGAGCACTTCTCGCATGCGTTGATGGCGGCATTGTAGGAGATGGAGTTGGGATCTACCTGGCAGATGGGTTTAGGGGTTTAGGGTTTGGGGGTTTAGGGGTTTAGGGGTTTAGGATTTAGGGTTTAGGGGTCTAGGGTTTGGGGGCTTAGGGTTTAGGATACAAAGCCAAGCATGCTGTCTGCTGTTGTCCTGCTGATTCCGCAAAGTAGTGGCCTTTTTCTTGGGGCTCTACATGATATATTCCTTTATTCCCTACTAAAACCACAATATTTGCAAAAATATGTAATACATCCATGTTCGCTTCCATCATCCCTATATAACCCCATTATATTCCATCATTCCCTGATAACCCTAACCCTAAGCCCTAAAACCTTAAACCGCGTCGTGGCCCTGGCATTCTGCATGCCCTCATCCAGCAAATGGAGGGCTGCTCGCCACTGGGCTGCCTACCAACTGCCCGCGTCAGCGGCTTGCAGACGTTCATTTGGGGGTTTCCCAAAATTAGGGGTGCCCTCAAAGTCAGATTATGGAAGAAAAATGAGGGTATATAAGGATGCGGCGTAGGGTTTCCCAAAATAAGGGGTGCCTTTTGGGGGGTTCCAGATAAGGGGGGCTGTAGTCTTTGAGGGTTTATATTGGGATACCCCTATTCCATATTCCGTGTCCTACCACTCCTATGAAGACTGAAGGAGGTCCTTCCCCAGGCCTTGGCGGAGGCGCTGATGGCTGCGCTGTAGCCCATCACATCTCCCTTGCCGACAAGACAAGCTACTGAACACCACTTGCTTTACTCGGCAATGCTGATTGCTACATATCAGGTTGCACAGACCCTGTAACCCGCCATGATCCACCCGGTCTCTAGTGTCCATGTGAGCTGAAATAAACAAGCAGTAGCTTCTATTATCTTTTAATTGCTTTGCCCATACATCCCTGTAGAACCCCTACATATCCCTCTATCCCTATGATATCCCTATTGTGATACCCTTATGCTCCTTGTGCAGCTGCAGCAATGCCAGGGCCATCTGCCAGTTACTGCCTTCCTCGCAGGCGGTGATCACACTGCGGAAGCAAATAGGTGGCAAAGCCACCAAGTCCTGTCTCAGGCAGGAGACGATGGCAGCGTTGCTAGGCAGAGAGGACTTGTATGATCGGTTGCCCAAGGATACATATTTGAAGACAGCGATATCATGAAAATCGTGATTGGTCGGCTTCGAAGAAAACATTGCAACCCTTACTTTGGCAATCCTTCCTAAGCAGTCTGAAACTAGCACTTCTTCTAGCCAGAAAGAGAAAACCATTAATGGCATGATGCATGCTGCATGCTGATTTGATGAGGACAAGGGCTGCCCCACTGGAGTGGGGATCACAAAATGCCTAGCTCCAGCTGCATTCTGCAGGCCATGTCCTGCAGCATGTCGGTGAGCAAGCTGAGTGACACTTGCCAGTGGCCATGGGCTTCACAGGCGCGCAGTACCGAGCTGTGAGTGACATTGTCTGGCCTGGCAGCGTCTTTCAGTTAACAAGGGGCAGACGCACATGGGCGCTTTCAACAGCCTTCGGCCAAGACCAGCGGATTGCATCAACTTTGCACATGCCAGGCCTCAAGCGGGAAGCCTGCAAACACTCCAGCAGAGCGAGGGCAGCTTGCCAGTGCCCTTCGCAAACGCATGCATTGATTGCAGTGTTGAAGCTGATCAAGTCCGGGAGCACATTCTGCTGGCACATCCTGGCTGCTCAGTCTTAGAAATACTTGCATTTGTCAAACCTGTGGCCAAAATGGGCTGGCAGGTGCAAGGAACAATCAGGAGCGGACACGTTTGGAACTTGGTGGTGCCGATACGGATACCAGTTGGTAAACAAGATGGGGATCATTGACTTTCACAGTCTGTTGTGCTCGCTCAGAAGAACCCACTGAGCCCCTGTCTCTGTCAGCAGCAGCAGCGTGAACTCCCACAGTCCATCTTGCACAAACGTGGTCAATACCTTGCCAGCAACATGAAAACGTGTAACCGCCAGGAACAAAACTATTGACTACATACTGCTGATGGAGGCAATCTTGCACCACCTTGGGGACGCTCAACTACTGTAATTCCTAGAACTTTAGGGACTTAAGGTGGTGCAAAGTTCCCCCCATCAACAATAGTTCCATCAACGACCAGAGAATCTCTTGAAAACCCAGGACGTGAAAGAGCAGCAAGAGAGACTGCCCGCAAGCATTCCGAGATTGGAATGCCTGGAGTGTATGTGATGAAGGACTGCTTGCATCTTGTATTCTTGTATGGGCGAACAGCAGTGTGTACAGCCCAGCTGCTTTCAGATCGTAGCAAAGACAAGCAAGTCACAAGAGTCAGTGATTTGCCAAAATAGACGGAAATTGGACCGCATTTTTGGTCGATTCAAAGCCTGTGCGGCATCATGTTCAGTACCTTCTGAAGTGAGAACACAGGATCTGAAGGTCTGCGCAGCATGATTTGTCATTCGCCAGTAGAGCCCCAACCCTAAACCTCAAGAAATTAGCTTGCCACACAATGCTTCCCAAGTTGCTGCATTGAAGGTGACACTGTCAGCTTGCATGCTTCGCTTTGACACTTCACCTAGGCTTGATGTTTTGTCGAACTGCTGAATGCTAGTCAGGATTCTCCATGGAGCTTGTAAGTTCACAGAAACTCCACTGCAGTCTATGTCCTTTGTGTTGCTCGGGCTTCTCCCATAGCGTGGCAATTTAGTTCAAGTTCCTGAACAGCAAACCAGTAATGCATGCTCAGACTTGCAACCTCAGGTGGCCCACTCCCAACCTCCCCCCAACTGATTCAAACTTCAAACCATATAATCCCTATATAACCCCTATTTTTTAAAATAGTTTCCATTTAATTTTCTTCTCTATTATCCCAAACCCTAAACACTAAACCCTAGACCCTAAACCCTGTATAACCCCAATATATACCCTTTGGTTTTGGAGGACGGCATGCCAAGACAGATCAAAGTTCAGCTAATGTTGCAGCAAAGCCTAGCAAGCTACAGTCTAGGGTTTAGGGTCTAGGGTTTAGGGTTTAGAGTCTAGGGTTTAGTGTAGAACCTGTACAGTATGACAACTGAATATGAGCTACTGTCCAAACTCCTAATATCCCCCTTCAAAACCCCTAAAGTAGTCCCCTAAACAATCCCCTATATAACACCCCTTTAAGTAGCTTAGACTATAGCTCATATGATCGAGAACATCGACCTTTTGAGATCCGTGGCTCAACAAAGAAAGGGCTCCTTGCCACTCGCCACCACGCCCACACGCACTGATAGCTGAGTTCAAGCCTAGGTTCCCCAGCGATCGCAGAATAACAAGGGTGCCCGTTTTCCTCATGTTCAGCTGTAATAAGGAGACCCAAAAATAAAAAGGGTAAAAGGATACTACTGGGGTACCTGGAAGCTCACCAGATCAGGCAGCAGCTCGCGTGCTTGCCTGGGACCATGCAGGAGTGGCCATACCAATTTCAGGTCCAACGAAAGTATCAAGAACACAATGCACTACGTACAGCAAGAATTTCTGAGAAGGCCATGCAACAGGCCTCTTGATTTGAAATCTGGGGCACTTCCGTTCTACAGTTTGAGGTTAAGGCTTGCTCAGCCTCTGAGTCAGACAAGCCGCATGGAGGAAAAAAGCAGCAATGACAGTTGCCACTTGCCGGTCGCCTTCTCAAGCACGCTGATGGCAGAATTTAAGCCTTGCACCATAGCAAAACGCGATCAACTACTGCTGCACCCAATATATACCAGCCGCAAAACTCACACTACAGCACAGCAGGCAGGTCAGGAAAGATTAGTACGTGCCACAATGTGCCGGCGACCAGCAAATTACTGATGGCGCCACACCCATTGCTGCCATCATCGCCAAAATCTGCATCACCAAGTTCCAGGCACCACCGCACCCGGCGATGGCTGCCGAGAAATGGTACCTTTGATGCTCAGATCTGTTGCTTCTAAGCCAGAATGGGCTCATATGGTGGTTTCTCAAAATATGGGGACCCAGATATAGACACCAATATACTATAATCCTTACTTTCTGCTGCTCTGTTGGATACTTGCGGATCTTAAGCCATGCATTTGATTGGGTCGAACTAGCGGGAATTCTGGCTCAGGAGCCCCTGTTTGCCCACAGGAGCGTAAACTATTACGTTAGTCTAGGGTATATATCAGGGCTACGGAGGGATAATGGAAAAGAAAATGTAAACTACTACATTATAATAGGGTCTATATTGGGTTTTATAG